>LR750347.1:109320-372059 GCA_902729485.2 Mus minutoides | reverse complement strand
TCAGAGGACAAGTTCTCAATGGGTAAAGCACTAAGAATAAAGAACAAACCCCCAACCAAGCATTTGCCAAAGCCAATAAAGATGATCACACAGGTTAAAATGTCTGACTTAGATACATTAAAAAGAGAGTTTCATTTTTCTCTTTTTCTCAGCCTGTTTGGCACGCAGGATAATTTCTTTCTGTTCCCTAAGCGAGGACGTGGCTGTGAATCTAGTCCTGAGCCTTCTGTCTCTGACCTCTGGTGTCCAGGTCCTCAGTGATACACTGCATCTCCAGGTTTATCACCATCGTGCTAACTCAGGTGCTTGTGGCTTGTCTACGGTAATGCGCTACTCCACCTGACATCTCTTCTAGCCTTTCAGAGGTTTCCACATGAACTTCTGCCTTCCCTTCAAACTCCAGATAGCTATCGCCACCATCTGCTCCTACTCACTCACTCCTTTCTCAATCTCTGGTTTTCTAACACCATTCACCTCATCATCCAAGTTCACGATTCTTGTCTTTAGCTTCTTTATGTAGCATTTCTGCCTCTGCTATTTGTGGGTCTAGGGATTAACTTAGAGCATGTACATACTCAGTAAATGTTCTTACTGAGCTGTAGCACCAGCCTAGATTCCTTGTTTTAAAATATTATTATTATTATTATTATTATTATTATTATTATTTAGACAGGATTTATCTATGTAGTTCTGGCTCTTCTGGAGCTCACTATGTAGACCAGGCTGACCTTGAACTCACAGATCTGACAGTCTCTGCCTCCTGAGTGCTGAGACTAAAAGCATATACCACCACAGCCTTCACTCTCTATTTTGAGACAGGGTTTCATCAAATTGTCCAGGTTTACCTTGAGCTTGTCATCCTCACCACATCAACCTCCTAAGAAGGTAGGATCATGGGTTTGTACCACCAGACCTACCTTATTTGCTATATTTTATTGATTCTTCATTCAAGAAGTCTATCATGTTCACTAAAGGCTCATGTAGACACTTGTCTGCCAAAGACCACATTCTTCAGAGCCCATAACCTCATGGGTTCCTTGGTATTTCAACGTCTACACTCTAGTCTGGATGCCTGTTGCCTTGCCCTTAAATCCCTGCAACAAGTTTTTGCTAACCATTTCTGAGATATACATTTTGAAAAGCTATTTCTCTCCACCCCTCACTAATTCTATGGGTCACCCACCTAAGGATCACATCCATGGTCTTCATTCTGGAAAACTGCACTTCTTACAGTCTGAACAATGGATCCCCTGGCTTTAAAATCTAATACTTCGCTATGGCAATCCTTTTATCTCTGGAGGGCTCTGCCTTTCTCTGTCCCATCTCTGGCTGCCTTGCTCTGGCATGTACCCTTCCTTTCCCAGTCTACCTCTTCAGATCTGCCTTAGGGTTCAAGATCCCAGTCAGGTCCCATTCCATTTAAATCTACATCTAAAGAGCCTTCCATGCCTACATAGTTGCTAATCAGAGTGTCATCCAAGGACCAGCAAGCCTTCATACAATCTTCAAGCTGCCGAGAAAGACGGAAACTCACAGGCTAGACCTCTGAATCCAAATCTACATTTCAATTCCATCACAGCAGTGATTCATGAAGGTAGAAGAGCCCCAGTCTACCCACCTAGTACAAACTCTAATTTACACACCTAGCCGGACCCCTCAAGCTTCTTGCAGTGTGGGAACCTGTTTTATGTTTTGTTTCTACTCCTGGATATAATTTTGTAACAAAATACATGCTTCATGGATAGGCTTCAGTACCCATTCCTTAGCAACCCCCTATTCCCCCCCCCCCTTTTAGAAAAGGAACTCAAAGGCTTCTAGAAAGTGAATTAAGCCACTGTATAATCAGTTGTTGCTGATGTGATAGCATTAAGAGGGTAGGACACTGATTAGGAGTTTAGGCTACTAAGGCTCTACTGCTCATGACCTAACGAGGTGGAGGCCCTAACAAAAGATGTGTTGATGGTTTAGATAGGGAATATCCATCAAAACGACAGTACCCAGCTCCTTGCACCTCTGGATCATGTCCTGGGCAGTCAATACGGCTGCCCAGGATATGGGGAGGATTCATCTTGGTCAGCCTTTACGCTCATTCACTTCCCATCAAGTCTTCACAGTTGGTGGTGCTATAGGAAGGTGATGTCATTGCAGGGTGCTAACCTCATGAATGGATTAAGCCAGGAATCCCTTCAAAGTTCAACAGGCCATCAGAGGGCAGTGCCTGCTCGGAGGAAGAAGGTCATTAGGGTTGTGTCTTGTCCTCACACCCCTCTTTTGCTCTAGCTGTTTCTCGTTGCTGGAAGGTGTGGACAGGTTTGTTCACGTGCTCCCTGCCATGATATTCTGTCTCCTCATTTCCCAGACACAATAGAACCGAGTAGCGATGGCTTTGAAACTGTGAACCAAGATACACCGGTCCTTCTTTTAAGTTGTTTTCTCTGGGGTTATGTCACAGCAATAGAAAGCTGACAGGAAGCTTCCAGCAGCTACCCAGTTGGTTTCTCCACGCAGAATTCTTCCCCTTTGGAGCTTGCAACCCTCTTAGGTAACCGAATTTGCCAGTGCTCTGATTTTCAAATTTCTGGCCTCTTAGAATACAGAGAAATGGGTTCTTCATAAATCACCCATTTTGTTGTAGCACAGAATGGATCAGACCCTGGCTGTTGGTTTGGTGAGAAGCAAGTCAACGCGCTGTGACTTCAGGTTACAAAAGAAGCAGGGACAGCTTGCTCGCACACGGATCTTGTTGAGAGCAAGTCTTTGTTTCTAGTACAGTTGCATGCACACCTATACCCCACTAAGACAAGGAGCTCCTCAGGGCAGACACTATGCCACAGTCACCTTTGAATGAAACAGTACCCTACACTGAATAAAGACCTTAGTTAAGTATTCACTAGTTGTATTTATACAAAAACAAAGGGAACTCTTTTGTGAATGAACTAGAGAGATTAAACCTAAGCCTTGGATGTACACCTCTTACTCTAGTCAACCAGTGTATATTTATTATTGTATCCCATAATTATCAGGGTATCACATAATAGGTAAACTGAGATGGTTCTCAAGCTAGAGATACACTCCTGTATTCATCCTATTGACAACACATCTCAATTTTAAAGGTCAAAGGTCAAAGTTGAGAGAAAGAGAACAGAATGCAAAAAATCATAGAAGAACATTGAAATGGCCATGGCATAAAGCCTAAAATGAAAAGAATATTTTCAACTATAAACATCTCAATTTTAGGGGGCTGGAGAGATGGCTCAGGAGTTTAGAGCACTGACTGCTCTTCCAGAGGTCCTGAGTTCAATTCTCAGCAAGCACATGGTGGCTCACAACCAAGACGTCACCACAGACTACGGGAGAAGACTACACGGACTTCTGCCGATGTCACATGGGTATATGGGCCTATATCGACAGAGCACCCTCTGATATGGTTACGGACCGTTTGTACCTCCACCTTCGAGTGTCAGTCGATAATCTACCTTGTGTCCCAAGGGTTCCTTTCTCGATCTCTTTCATGGGTTCCTTGACTTCCCCACTTCAACCCTATAGGTGGAAGAATAACATGAACTAACTAGTACCCCCTGAGCTCATGTCTCTAGCTGCATATATAGAAGAGGATGGCCTAGTTGGCCATCATTGGGAAGAGAGGCCCCTTGGTCATGCAGACTTATATATGCCCCAGTACAGGGGAACGCCAGGGCCAAGATGTGGGAGCAGGTGGGTAGGGGAGCAGGGCCGGGAGGGGGGAGGGTATAGGGAACTTTCTGGATAACACTTGAAATGTAAATGAAGAAATTATCTAATAAATGTTGAAAAAAATAATAAAAACAAAAATAAAAATTTTAAAAATATCTCAATTTTTAAAAAATTTTCTTGAGGGCTGGTGAGATGGCTCAGCGGGTAAGAGCACCTGACTGCTCTTCCAAAGGTGATGAGTTCAAATCCCAACAACCACATGGTAGCTTACAACCACTCGTAATGAGATCTGACGCCCTCCTCTGGTGCGTCTGAAGTCAGCTACAGCATACTTATGAAGAATAATAATAAACGAATCCTTGGACTGGAGAGACCAACTGGAGCGAGCAGGGCTGACCAAAGCAAGCGGGGCCGGCCGGGGTGAGCTGGGCCGAACGCGGACGGCCAGAGCTGGCCGGAGCGAGCAGAGCCTGTCGGAGCGAGCGGGCTCAAGCGGAGCAAGCGGGGTTGACTGGAACAAGGAAAAAAAAAGCTATAAAAAGAAATTTTCTGCACTTGGGATGCAGAGGCAGGCGGGTTTCTGAGTTCGAGGCCAGCCTGGTCTACAAAGTGAGTTCCAGGACAGCCAGTGCTACACAGAGAAACCCTGTCTCGAAAAACCAAAAAAAAAAAAAAAAAANACAAAATGAGCGCTCTTGTTAGAGCATGATAGAACAAGGCAGGGTTTATGTAGCTTGGTGGTATATGTTATCTCACTGCTTTGCTGTGTCTGGAAAACACATGGCTTTGATGGCCCCAGAGGAAGGTCACTTGGTGTGGCCAAGTGGAGCTGATGGTGCCGCTTATTCTTTCATTAATCTAAGTTCAAAAAAAAAAAAAAATCTAAAGGAGGAGATGACATTCAGAAATGGCACCTTGCCAGAGAAACAGGTCATCAGCCTTGGACCTCAAGGGGTTGAAGGAAAGAATGTATTTGGTCAGTGTGTGTGTGTGTGTGTGTGTGTGTGTGTGTGTGTGTGTGTGTATGTGGGTGTAGGGCAGATGACAACCTTCAGGCACCAGCCAGCTTATTTTATACAGAGTTTAGAAATTATACATAACTATCTAGCCTCAAGGATCCACCTGCCCTTGCCTCCCTGCCATTGGAAATATGTTTGCCAACATTCCTGGCCTACTAGACATAGGCTCCGGGAATGAAATTCAGGTCTTCAGGCTTGCAAGGCAAGCACCGAGAAATCTCTTTAACCTTTATTAATTCCTTCCTCCTCAGGACGTGGCTTATTTCTGTCAACATACCCCTGCAAAGAGGGCAGGAACATGTGTTATATAGTTTTATACATAATTGATAATGCTCCATATATACAGATTTCTTCCTTTTAACTTTCTCTTCCTGTGTGTATGGAATGATTGAAACAAAATACTGAGATATTCCATCCACAGGCTAGAATATTCTAGTGCTATTACACATGCTGGTCATATATCAGTGAAATAAAAACTCTTCTCTTGGGCTGAGGATGTAGCTCAGCGGGTGGAAAACCTGCCTAGATTTCAGGAAGCCTTAGGTTCCACCCCAAGTACCACATAAACCTGGTTGCAGTGGTATACATCTGTAATTCCAGCACCTGGTAGGTGACGGAGGAGGACCAGAAGTCCAAGGCCAGTCTGGATTGCATGAGACCTTATCTCAAAAAAAAAAAATCCTTCTTACCATAGACCTTGCATTTTAGTAGAGAGAGAAAACAACAACAACAACAACAACAACAAGAACAACTGGAGAAAGCAATATCACACAAAAGAATATGTGAATTTCATAGTTTGATTATGGTATATAGTGTAGAGTTTAAAATGTTTCCCCTTTGAGAGGGTGAAATTTAAGGAGAAACCTGACAAGGATAAAAGATAGAGCTTTTAATGGCTAGGGAAAGAGAACCCCAGGGAGTAGAATCAAGAGCCATGGGGGTCAGTATGTGCTGGAATAACAGGGAATAGAAAGAGAGCTCTCTAGAGCTGCAGTAGGAGCTTTGGGAAATGAGAGCAAAGATGAGGTCAGATATTATACCATAAGTATTTCTGCCTGCTGCAATGAAAATAGACTGTGTGTGTGTGTGTGTGTGTGTGTGTGTGTGTGTGTGTGTGCGTGTGCATGTGTTTGAGTGTGCATGTGCTTGAGAGCTCATGCATGTATGTGTGTGTGTGTGTATGTGTGCATGCATGAGCATGTATGTATGAGCACGTGTGCATTTGTGTGTAGGCATTTGTATATGCATGTGTGTACATGAGCATGCATGTATGTGTGTGTGTGTGTTGATGGTGGCTTGAACTAGCGAAGCAGCAATGGAAGGGTTCAGAGGTGGTAGATTCTAAATGCATCCTAGGGGCAAAGCCAACAGGATTTGCTGAAAGGCTAGATTGAGAATATGGGAGATGGAGAAGCATCAGGATCCAGGCATTCAAGATTTGTCTTGAGTGATCAGGACGCTGGAGCTGCCGTGCATCTAGATGAGAGAAAGCTGCAGGGTGAGATTTCTAGGGACAATAAGGAACTTAGTTCTGGCAATCTGAACTGTCACATCTTTTGGATGGGTGGTGAGGTTGAGGATGCAGGTGACTATCTGTGGAGTGAATGAGCAGGATCATAGCCTAGACTTTAGCCTCTGAATAGAAATCTGCACTTTTCATCTACTTTTCCACGACGGAAAGCACCTACAAATGTGACCCTGGAGGATAGACCTTTGTGACCAAGACTTGAACTCCAGTCCTCCTGGAGCTCTGAGGAGCCTGTGGGCCATGCCTTCGAAGCTTGCCTCTGTCTTCTGAACCTTTGTGAAGACAGTGAATGAATGCTGCAGCAGACAGGTAAACAAGAACCGCAGCATCCCTCCAGTGACTACTGCCCCCCCCCCCCACACACATCTACTGGTTACCAGGCAAGCCCTACTTCCCACCATGTCTAGAACTCATTCTTGACCTGGATGCATATGGTAACCTTTTCCTTTTGTTTCTGTTTCAAATACATCCTTTCACATGGGTACTACAATGATTTTGTTGTTGTTCTTGTTTTTAAGTAAGTGTGCCCTTGCTATTCTTTTTTTAAAAAATTTTTTTATTTATTAGATAATTTCTTCATTGACATTACAAGTGCTATCCCAAAAGTCCCCTATACCCTCCCCCCGCCCTGCTCCCCTACCCACCCACTCCCACTACTTGGCCCTGGCATTCCCCTGTACTGGGGCTTACAAACATTGCTAGACCTAGGGCCTTTCTTCCCCAGTAATGGCCAACAAGGCCATCTTCTAATACATATGCTGCTAGAGACGTGAGCTCTGGGGGTTCTGACTAGTTCATATTGTTGTTCCATCTATAGGGTTGCAGATCCCTACAGCTCTTGGGTTTTCTCTCTGGCTCCTTTGTTGGGGACCCTGTGTTCTGCCCTATAGATGATTGTTAGCATCCACTTCTGTATTTGTCAGGGACTGTCAAAGCCTCACAGGAGAAAGCTATATCAGGGTCCTTTCAGCAATGTCCTGCTGGCATATGCAGTAGTGTCTGCATTTGGTGGCTGATTATGTGATGGACCACCTGGGTGGGGCACTCTCTAGATGGTCCATCCTTTCATTTTAGTTCCACACTTTGTCTCTGTACTTCCTTCCATGTATATTTTAATCCCTATTCTAGGGAGGAATGAAGTATCCATGCGTTGGACTTCCTTGCTATTCTTATATGTATTTTTCCCTTCAAAGACTTTTTTCTAAGGTTTTTTTTTTTTTTTTTTTTTTTTTTTTTTTTTTTTTTTTTTTTTTTTTTTGATTTACTGAGATTATTCTACACACACCACACCTATTCACTGGACGTACTGAGCTGCCTGTGATCGGCTGATCTCCATTTCCAGCTATAAATAGAGTGCTTGGCATGCGGTGAGCATCGGGTCCAAGGCCAGATAGGGCATGCTCAGCTCTTGCTTCAGTGTAATCACACTTTTTCGGCTTCTATAGCTTTGATTTTTTTTTAATTAAAAAAAAACCACTTGCCTTCAATTTGCCACCACCTGCTCCTCCCTCCACTCTGTCCACACTCCCCCACCAACCCTGCCCCCCACCAGCCACTTAGAGAACACCAACTCACCTCTGAGGAGTCAGCTCACCCATCACCTTACATTAGCACTTCCCTTAATCTCTCTCACACGCATCTAAAAATATTCCTTCCCTCAAATGGCATGATTGAATTTACTAGCTCTGCAGGTGAGGGTAACTCTAAACACACTCCAGTGTCTGCTCAGAATATGGGGTAGTGTTTCAAAGCAGGAGGTTACAGCTCAAGGTATAGAATTTCTTTCTTGCGTTTTGGAGGGAGAAAGCCTATTTTCTCTGGGTCTGTTCCCTGTATTGTCCACATGTAGGATAAGACCTGATAACTGGTTTCAAAGTGGCTAAGCACAATTACACCTAGCTGCACTTATGATAGTTGGTACTACAGGGCTTTCCGATAGGAAAAAGGGTCTAATGGTGGCACTTGTGCTGAAACTAGGGAACTTACCTTAAAGCTGAGTCATAGCAGGTTTGCAATATTCACATATATTAATGTCCTTCTATTTCTGAGAGTTTGGTGGGAAGTTGTAAAGGAAATGTTAAGCTGAAGAGAAACTCGGACAGAAGAATGCATGCCTACCATGTACAAGGCTCTAGCACCATGGAAACAATAGAGGTTACTTAAAAAGAGAAAACAAACAAACAGACAAACAACAGCAACATTGAAATCCACAGAGAACCAAATAAATGACTAGCAAAGCGAACAGTTCACAAATTATGAAATACAAAAAGCCAACAAACACAGGAAAGCTGTTTAACTTGACTCGGCATCTGAGAAACGTGATTCCACCTGAACCCCATCAGAATGGGGGCTAGGACGAAAGAACAAAATGCTAGTACTGCTGTGGGCTACAGAGGTGGGCAAAATGGAACCCACGTATCAGTGGTTCTCAACCTTCCCAACCCTTTGACCTCTTACTACAGTTCATGTTGTGGTGACCCCAATCATAAAATTATTTTCTCCCTACGTCATAACAGTAACATTGCTCTTGTTGTGAATCATAATGTAAATATCTGATATGTGGGATATCTGACAGGTGGCCCCCCAAAGGGGACGTGACTCACAGGTTGAGAACCATTGCCTTCTATATTACTGCCAGGAATACAATCTAGTCTAGACTCACTGGGAATCAACATGGAGGTTTCTCAAAACACTATAAAATAAACCTATCGCATGATCTACTATACCACTTCTGGACTTATTTGAAGGGCTTGAAGTCAGCTTATCACAGAGATACTTGCTCATAAATACCCGCTGTATCACTATTCATAACATCCAAGCGTGTCCAACAACAGAGGAATTGGCAAACAAATGTGGCATCTAATCATATTAGGCAAATTAAGCCAGTCTCAGAAAGACAAATATCACAACCTTCCCTCTCATGTATGCTTCCTAGATTTTATGTGGTCACATCAAATCATGGATGTTTATTTAAAATGTAAGTAGACATGAAATTGTTCAGCAGAGCAAAGGAAACATATGAGAGAGAAGATAGGAAAAGAAAAGGGAGAGTAAGGGGGATTGGGGAAAAGATAGGGGCTAAAAAATACCCCCCCAAACCCAACCCCTAATGCTACCATTGTACAGAATGTTGGCAGATGAATTCTTGTATATACACCTGACCCTCCTTCCTGCTACATCCTGAGCCGAAGCTCAGAGCAGGCACACAGCTTCTGACAGAAAATGTAGGATGGCTCGGTACTCGAATTAGAGGCACCCATCTAATGCGGACAGGGAATCAGGAAGGTAACACCCTTCCTCATTTGTCATTCACCTCACATAAGGAGTGCACATGAATACCGGGTGCATATCTGCGGAATGCATGCACAAGCGAGGTCTTACTCACGTGGTAAGCAGGTAGACAGAGAAATCTTGTCTATCATTTATATAGTCTCCATCTCTGTTCCTGACTCCTCTCTCTCACTGTTTTTCTTGTGTCTCTACACCTGCCTCCAAGCTCAGATACATACACGTATATACATTCAGATGATTTACATATGCTCCTTTGGAGACCAACTGCATTTATTAAATATAGTCAAAAAGCCCGAGTAAACCTATTGGTCCCCCTACCTTTTGATATTTACAGCGTGTGTGCGGCATATCTTACACTGGAGCTGTTAAGATGGACGAGATCGTTGTCTTGCCTCTGATACAATCAGGCAGCTAACAACTCAGCTGCCACTGAAGAGTTTTGGGAATGGTTTAGAATCACTCTGGTTAGGATGAAAGTACAGTCTCCAGATTGGTCATACAGGTGAACCTGCCGGTACGCTTCTTCGAATGGGTTTGTTCACATAGCTCCATGCAAATACGCACATGAACACATATCCCAAACACCGTAGCAGGGTTAACCCTTCCCTCTTCTACTAAGATTTAAAACTGAAATTGCACCAGTGACTGGCAGTGTCTCTAAACTGTAAACACACTGACTTACAAAGGACACAGCTTAACTGCAGACATGAGCCACTGCAGCCACTGCTAATGTGCTTCATTTATTTAGAGAGATGCCTTCTCTGTTAGTACTTAAAATGTAGTGACATCTACGCGAGCGTGATTATGTATTAATTTGCCACAGCATTTAGATGTCTCAATGAGACATTTTGTAAATTAAAATCACATCAACTAAGGGGACTTGTGTTGATTGTGAAGCCTTATTATGTATGATTATAAGTGCCTTCCAATTATAATAGTTTAATAACTCCTGTGGTTATTCTTTCCAACAAAAGCCACACATTTGCTAATACGGGTAAGGATGGTATATGGCAGGCAGACAGGTTGAAAAGTATTGATTCTGAAGCTTTAAATTAGATTCCTATTGATCTGATGAACGAGAGTTTTATTGCTCTAAGTGTATTCACGGTGCTCAGCTCCTATTGCACGTATCAGCATTTTTTTTTTTTTTTTGGCTGTGTACAGTAGGCAAATTAAATGCCAGGGCCTGGGGCTATCCAGAGCCCCACTGATAACTTTGAATTACTACTGGCAATGGCAAGGTCCTTGCCTACCTCTGTCCCATCTCTGGTCAGGAGGCTGAGTTGTAGATTTCTGCACATACTTCACCCATGTGTGAGTCAAAGGTGGGGTGATCCTGCCTGTTATCTGGTAGAGGATAGCTGAGGATGTGTAAACCCACAGCCCCTTACCCCTGATTTAGATATCTGCCCTAGGCCAGCCACTTGGGCAAGGACATTTGTTGTTGTTATTGTTGCTGTTGTTTTGAGATTGAGTTTTAAACATCCCAGGTTGGCATCTAACTTACTATATACAGCCAAAGCTGGCCTTGAACTCCTGATCTCTTCCCCCGCCCCCCCCCCATAACTCACAAGTGCTAGAATTATAGGCATGTGTCACCATATCTGGCTCAAAACCACATTCTATCAGAGTATAATATGAGGGCCTCTAGAGTTAGGCTCATTGATTCTTTTATTGAAAGCAGATTTGTTGAGCACAAAGCATCCTGGGAAAACTGAGATTAGTAATGGCTTCGTAGACTTCCACTCTAACGACTGCTTATGTTCAAATCCTAATTGCCATATCATTTGGTTAAGATGGTTACTGACAGAGCTCCAGTCTTCTCCTATGTATCAGATTTATGTCTGTTGGGAGAATCAACTGTAGGGATACACATAAACCAGACATTATTCCCAATACTCTAAATATCAGTTAGATTTAACATTATTCCAATATCAGTTAGTACTCTAAATATCAGTTAGTTTTAATACCGGGCCAAAAAAAAAAAAAAAATCAGATGCAAGTCATACTTATACCATCAGTTTAAGCTGCTATGAATGTAATCTATTAGTTGAAATGCCTCCAACTTCAGTGGTTTTTGGTCAAATCTGGGTAGCATTTATTTACCACATAGCAATGAGCACCCGACAATAGGAATACCACTGCCCGCTCTCCTCCTGTTTTGCTTTCTCAGACGATGCATATGCGATGAACAGCCAAGTGTCTTTCTCTCCAGGGTACTGAGAATAAGAATAGTTGACCTTTTTAAATTTTTTTTTATTCTTTTTGATAGTCATGCATAAACTATGTGAGACTCAAACATATTGGAAAATCCCCCAAATTCCAGACAACATGCACTTTTAAAAATATCAATGTTATTGCATTAGAACCCGTGGATCAGGGATGTTTAACTAACAGGTCTTTTCTAATGTTTGAAGACGTTACCATTTTTACTTTGTCGTTAGAAGACCTCAAGGAGAAGTTAAGAATCCAGTTTGTGTAAAAGCTTAATTAACTATTGAGCTGTGTGATGTCCCCTAATAATCGAATTAGTTGCATCAAAAACTATGAGGTGCTTTCAAGTGTTGAAATGAAGGTCCTAAATTGATCACCTGAATTATATGCTCCTTTATCAAAATGTCCAGAAATTTGTCTAGATTGCACTAACATTGTACCATCCCAGTGAATGATGGTTTGTTTTAATCTCTTAGCTGTTAGAAGTCATCTGAAGGGCAGGCAGAAGAGGCTACGCTGGCTGTGAACTGCGGTTAGGGTGGGTACTCAGGCTAGTGTGAGAGATCACAGTGGAAGTCAGAGGAAGTGAGTTTAAGCTGCCTTCACAGACAAGGGAACTCATTAAAAATGGGAGACCTAACAGGATGCCAGGGAGTTTAGAACTCAATCAAGAGAACCACCTGGAAAGAGTTCTTGTTCTATTTTTCCAAATATGTACCGTAATTGGTGTGTATTTATTTATGCAGTAATGGCTTTCATAAAGTCACTTTCATATGAATATATAGTGTATTGTGACTGCATTCATCCCCGGACCCTCCTTGTTCTCTGAGGAGTTTACAATGTCCTTCTCTATGCTGTAGTCGCAGACCCACTAAATAGGTGTCTCTAGGGTTGGGGGCTGACAGGGATTGGATTCTGTATAGCCAGGGAGGGAAAACCACTGTCTGGGCCAACAGTCCTCAAGTGCGTTCCTCAGATCACGATCCCTTTGACAGCTTTGGAAATGCAGGTTCAAGGTCCCACCCAGACACACCAGGGTGAAACCCAGGTTTAAAAGTTCTGCATGTGATCCTGCTGTGTGCTTAGTAGGAGAATAATTATTTGAGATAAGTCATATCAGACACTCCCATTCAGGCTGGAAGTCCTTTACAATTCCCTTCTGCATTACAGGAAAGAACTAAAACACATGTAACTCACTCCCCACAAGTATCCCTTCAGAGGAGAGGGAGTCTAACCTTCCACTTTTATTGCTATTAAACTTTGTAGGAGGAATCATAGAGTCAAGAAATGACAGACTTCTGCATTCCAACTGGGACTTGTTTGCAGAGGGTGATCCTGGAAGTCACCAAGACCACCAGAAGAGACAGGTGCACTGAGGTAATTACTAGAAGGGGGAAAAGGCTTTCCACACTGGGGAGGGAGAAATCCCTAAAAATAAAAAGAACAAAAAATTACTGAAAGTGAAATTTCATTTTCCTTTTTACTTCGAGAAAACAGTGGCTTTTTTGGGCCTGTTTCTGATATGCTGATAGAATGGAATAGAGGTCCTCAGTAGTTAGTACTCAGTATGAAAGAATGGCATAAGAACATAGTCTAACGTTGCGTTGGTTTTCTCACAGTACCATCCAGCCCCCAGAACATTCTCTGGCAGAACCCACACTCTCCTGTGCGAGGGAATAAACTTGGAAGGAAACTGGTAGGAACAGGAGCCTCCTTCCGGTGCCGGTGCCGAAGGATGTGCCTGTGCCTAGCTGGAGTCTGCAGACTCAGGATGGTGTTAGAGGACGTTTGGCTTCAGCCAGATGAACTGGAATGTCACAGTGGTCTGTGTAAGGCTGGGAAGAGGGCCAGGA
Source organism: Mus minutoides (assembly GCA_902729485.2). NCBI lineage: Eukaryota > Metazoa > Chordata > Mammalia > Rodentia > Muridae > Mus > Mus minutoides. The sequence continues at coordinate 358,461 of LR750347.1, read as the reverse complement.
GCCATAGCCAAGCAGAGGAGGAGGCTCACCGGGTTACTCTACACAGGTTTACTGTGTCGCCTTCTGGCCAATGGGCAGGATAAACAAGGCTGAAACCCGTTGAAGGTGAATTGCTGTTTGTGGGCCAAATACTTTATGGGCATTTTTTAAAACCTATCTTCAATGAATTCCCTCACAGACTCTGTACAAATATTGTCCTTATAAACCAATCATCAAACCAAATAAATTCCTACATGTATGTGATATATATATATATATATATATATATATATATATATATATATATATATACATACACACACACACACACACACACACACACACACACACACACACAACTAAATAAAGATTGTCTACAAAGTCTAAGAAAGTTGATTTTGTGGAACAGAAGTCTCTCTCTCTTTTTCTCTCTCTCGTTTTCTGCCTACTTTCATTTCAGGAAACAAATACCATGTGAGATTATTATTTTAAACACAAATTGCATTTAACAGACAGTGTTCGGGTAAAGCCTCTGGGTTGTACGTTAGCCACTGAGACCACCCGACTCAAGGCTGTGAAATGTATTTCAGTGAATTATTGTGTGCTGAGACCCACTGCCAATACTTGAGCAGACATCAGCAGGCTCAGGGGGAAATGAGATCTCCACACACACACACACACACACACAGTGTACCTATTATTAAAGTGAAGTGCTCGGTGACCCAGCCTCAGTCTAACCACAGAGCTACATTCTCTGGGTTTACAAAGACGAGATGCTGAGGAGGAAAACGAGAAGCAGGGAGTCACCCGCAGACACATAACTAGCAATTTGAAGCCGCTGCTGGGATCATTTGGTCTTTACATTTCTTCTTTTCCTAGCCTCTGAGAGTCCTCGGGGACTACTCGTTATTTTTTCCTGTCCAGTGGCCGCTATGTCCAATTATGGCCCTCTGTTCCACTGTAGACTTTTGCTTTCCACGCTAGGAACACATCTTGGTTAGATATATTTACTCCCCCAGGTAAGCTCCATCATCTCTCTCTTTGTTCTTCACTAGCTTGTTCTCTAATGATGTCGTTCATTTTGTTGTCCGTAATATTTTCGCACATTCTACTCTGGATCTTAGACTCCTCTGTGACACCCCTGCTCACTCCAGAAGACTGCCGAGCGCCTCTCTGCCTCCTTCATTTACACAGCACAGAAGGGATGTGAGTCTTGCCAATGACAGGCTGCTCTGGCTTCTCTGGCACCTGGCACACAGCAGACCCTCAATCAATATCTGTTTAATATGAATATGAATAATATCTGCCCAAATGAATGAAAATGAACGAGCCCAGTGATATTTTTTTGGTATAACCTTAAACAAAATTATAAACAAATAATGTCCACCCCTTTCATTGTATGCAACTTGATTTTTCTTTAATTGCCTTAAAGAGGAAAGGGAAAGAAAGAAAGGAAGAGAGAGAGAGAGAGAGAGAGAGAGAGAGAGAGAGAGAGAGAGAGAGAGAAAACTGGTTTATATGACATACACTATGTAGATGAAAGATGCTTCCCGATTTTGACATCTTATGCTCTAATGCTTGATTGGCTCCTGGATAGGTTGTGCTCAGCATATCATGGAGTGGCTGATAATAGAGTCCTTTCTAATTGCAGCTCACAATCCTTTTTCTACCTTGAAAGGCTGATTATTAAGAATGGTGCCTTTTGAACAGTGTGACGAATGTGCATCCCCGAGGGGTCTTTAAGAAAGCCCTGAAAAACCGGGGCTTCAGTAAGGGAGATTAGGTCTGCTACCCCACCTGTGCCTCTGTCTGCCTGGATGCAACTGGCTAACACTTAAAAGTTTCTCTAAACCTCAGCTCTGTATTAGATACTGAGGATGAGGGTGATGAGTGTATCTATGGTAGAGCCTGAATTAAAGCCAAAGTTCCTGGCTCTGAAGCTCAGGCTCATAGTAACTATTATCCTCCCATGATTGGATGAGATAAACAGTACAAAAATGCTTGACATGGAGAAAATATTGTTAAAGCGGCACCAAAAACATGTATGTAAAACACCATTACCACCACCACCACCACCGCTGCCGCTGCTGACAACAACAACAACAACAACAACAACAACAACAACAACAACAACAAGGAGGGCCCCTTGTCCCTTCTGTAGTACTTGAAACCGCAGGTGTGACACACTCCTATGTGTGGATTTTACTGTCAATGTTTTTCCATGATTTTTTATGTGCTTGTGTATATGTATATGTATATGTATATGTATATGTATATGTATATGTATATGTATATGTATATGTATATGTATATGTATGTATGCATATATTCTTTTCCTTCACATTTATGGGGATTGCTTACACCTGAGAAGAACTACTGAACAGCATGTGCCAGAGGTCAAAGTCCAGTTCAAATGTTGAAGGATAGCCTCACTGAGCCAAGAGTATCATTTGTACCCAGAATGTTCTCAGCAACAGCAAGTTCCTGTGGTGGATTTCCAGGCAGAACCGAGACAGGCACTCTTGGCTGAAACACCAAGAGGTGGTTGAAGCAGTATTAGAATACCAAGGTGATGAATGTCTAGGAGAGCAGACCCATCACTGTGAGACTCTGGTCAAGCTTACACTGGGTGCGAATAACCTGCATTGAACCTTTATTTACAGCCTTCCCCCAAGTATTAAGGATCTTGAGATTTTACTGTTGAGAATGGCTATGGTGGACCAGCAATCATGACTGTGGGAAACAGCAGCAAGATGCTGCAGCCCATTGACTGTACAATGAGATGTATCCTGCAAGACTGAAGAATCTTTAGCGGCACCTTTAAGGCTTTTTGACAAGCATATGTATTTGATCTTCTGCCAAAGAATGCAAAACAGCTGGAATGTGAAGACAAATTGGGTTTGGGGTCTGGTCTTGCTACGTGGGGAGAACTTGGTTTCTGTGACTGTGGAGAGTTCACCTCCTAAAGATACTGGCATCGCTCGTGTGCCACTTGCTGGTGTTGCAGGTGGCCCTGGGGTTGGAAGGGCCACTGGCAGAGGAGTACCAGTTAGTGTACCTACTCCCCAAGCTCCTGCTGGATTAGCAGGCCCTGTCTGAGGAGCTGGAGGCTTATCCCAGTGGATCATGACTCCACGGGAAGGAGGAGGCACTATAGCAGTAGCTGCTGCTCTTGCTACTGCTAACACTGCCGGATCCCCAACTCAGTACTCATCAGGACTTGGAACTCCTCATCCACTTAAAGGCAGGGCAACCCCACCTCTAGGTATTATGGGTCCTCCACATGCTATGAGACCACCCATGGGCCCACCAATTGGCCTTCCCCCACTGGACACCTGTAGGCACCCTCCCTCCTGGAATGAGATGCCCTCACCAGGAATTAGAGGCCCACATCCCCCAGGAATGCATCCACCAAGACCCTAAGATAAACTTTATAAATATCAGATCTTCTTTGTCCCTGCAATGCATCTTGTGAAATTGTGTAGCCTGCAAGCTTTTTGACCCCTCTTACAGCATTAACTATAGATAAGGAATAAATAGAACAATTGGGAACAAACAAACCAAACACAAAAACCAAACAAAGGGGCTGGTGAGATGGCTCAGCGGGTTAGAGCACCTGACTGCTCTTCCGAAGGTGATGAGTTCAAATCCCAGCAACCACATGGTGGCTTACAACCACCCGGAACAAGATCTGACGCCCTCCTTTGGTGCGTCTGAAGTCAGCTACAGTGTACTTATGAAGAATAATAAGAAATGAATCCTTGGACCGGAGAGACCAACCGGAGCAAGCGAGGCTGTCCGAAGTGAGCGGAGCCGAACGGGGACGGCCGGAGCAAGCAGGGATGGCCCAGAGCTAGCGGGGCCGGAGCAAGTGGGGCCGGAACGAGCTGGGGCCAACCGGAGCAAGCAGAGTGAGCGGGCCGGCTGGAACAAGCGGGGGCCGTAAGGGGGCGGCCGGGAGCGAGCGGGGTCGAGCGGAACAAGGGGGAAAAAAGCTTTAAAACCAAACAAAAAAATCCCCCCCCAAAACAACCAACCCCCCCAAAACAAACAAACAAAACAAAAAAAACAAAAAACAAACCCAAAACCAAAAACAAGAAAAGCAACCATGGGAGAAACCATCCTAGAAATTCTCTTTGTATCCTAAGGAATGTTCAAACTCAAAATTGCCATTGTGATTGCAAAATCAATGCCAGAAATTGGGGAAAGAGAAGATACAAACAGCTGTGAAGATGGAATAGGGATTCTAGAGAGTCAGGGTGAGCTGGTGATGCGGGTTGGGCAAGAACTAGGCTCACCTCACATTCAGACAGAGGGCAGTGTGGCTCTTCATCTCTCAGAGGAGGCTGAGCAGCTAGCTTTAAGTGGCAGTAGTCTGCTAGCACTCGGTGGGAGTTTTGTTTGTTCTAAGGCTGGAATAGAAAACTGGAACATCTTCATGGAAAGTGGCAGTCCTGGTGCTGTCCATTTTCATAGAGTAATTTCATGACTCAGTGTAGAGGAGGCCTGCCTAACTCTTTCTGGCAATTTCACTGTCAGTATGAATACATCTGTAGAAGAGGTATTAGCTGACTCACTGTATTGCTCCACGAAAAGGGATAAGACAGGAATTAAGTTGGATTACACTGGAATGATGATCTTATTTTTTTGCTTTCAACTTAGACTTATTATGGGTTAAGATGAACTTATTCATGGAGAATAAGTGAGAAAGAGTTTGGTTTGGAGAAAGAGTGATCTGTGTTCCTTAGAGTCATATCTGACAAGATTACATCAAGAGAGCATTCCATCCCATAAAACATCTCATGTGATGTGTGGTTGGCTTCAACACCAAGGTTGACTGTATCATGATGTTCATTTGTCAGATAAGGATACACAGGCTCAGAGTTAACTCCGGGGTGAGAACATTGCTGGTGAGAGGTGTCAAGTTGGTCTGAGACACAAGCCTGTTGCTTCTGGTTCCACATCCTAGTCTATGTTAACTCTGCTACATGTTCATGTAAGAAGAAAGTATTTTGAAAATGGCATTCTGGTTGCCTGAAGGTGATGAAGACAAGGACCCGAGACAACGATATTATAAATGGCAACCTAGACTTGCCAATGAAAGTCTCTAATGTCACAGAGGAGGAAGTATACACACAAAGGAACAGGAACATCGAATGGATACCTCACTTAATACAAGTTGATGGACCGGGTCCTGGCATGCAGCATAGATTCCATTTGTAACATGATCAGGTGACTCTGGTGACTCCATGTCCTTTTTAACATATGCCAAGATTAAGGATGGCTGTTGCATATCCCACACTACGGTAGCAAAATTATAGAAGAACTTGGAATTTCTTGTTTTAGCTTAGAAAGGAAATGCGTGGTAGTGAAAGTTGGAAACAAACCTCCACATTTCTTGACACCCATTCTTTTTAGTTGATAACATGAATGTCTGTAAGGCATTTAAAACTTATATCTAGCAAAAGTAAGTGAAACAACTTTTACTGGTTATTGAATATTTACTGCTTTTTTTCAAACCTCTTTAACTCTTTGAGAAAGCTCTTTTATTCCTTCTTTCCTTTTTTTTCCCCCTTTGAAGCTGCCACAACAGAAGACAGGAGCTGGCTGGCAGGAGATACAAGTAGTATAGGAAATCCATAGTTACATTTGAAGATATTTCCACTTGCATTTTTCTTGAGGCAACTCATGATACACCAGTACTACCTTGTTGGTATAACAGAGTCTTTGACCAGTGTTTTTATTTGAAGAAAGTATATTTTAATCCTGGGGCTTTCTCAAACAAAACTTTGTAGATTATGTTGTTATATGGCCTAATCTGGCTTGAGCCTCCTGTGGAGTCTGGGTTGGCCTTGATTTTGTGATTCTCCTGCATCAGCCTTCTAAAGTGCTGGGATTGCAGGACTTGCCACCACATATGGTTCGATTTAGGAAACTTATCTCAGGCCTCAGAGCTAGCAACAGAATGAGGACAAGCATCCATGCCTCCAAAATGCTACATCAGAACTATTTCTGTTCAGTAGATGCTGATGAGGGCATTAGGAACATGGGCATTAGGAACATGGGCATTAGAGCCACTCTATCCATCTTCTCATTCTGTCTGTATGACTGAGATGAAATTGCTTCACTTCACTAGAACTTGATTTTGTCAGATGTTAAGTGAAGATAATAGTATGTGATAAGGTTGACTAAATAACTTAATACTTGCAAAGGGCTCAGAGCCATGATTGCCCCATAATAAATACTTGATGAGTATTCTTGTTTCCACAATGCCTTTTGAGACCCAAGTCCAATGTAGGAACTTCCAGAGAGATGATTTGAAGAATTACTATAAATAATATAGAAAGGTAACATTTAAAAGAACTGTGAAGCCCCTTTCTCTTTAGAAATAATATGGAGTAGAACATAGTTAAAATCAAGTCCCACAGAAGACTGAAGAAACTATGGGGGCTAGAGGAGACCAGCATAGGCTAATGTTGGATAAAAGAAGTCAGGGGAAAACCAGTCAGTCACTCTGTAGGATTAACTGAAGGGAACATTCTACTCCAAACCAGGACAATTTATCCTCCTGCCTTCCTGTCTCATACCCACCAAACACTTTCAGAATCACTACTGTGTGCTCTACTCTACGGTAAAGGTATGGAGGAGACATAAATATATATTATTGCTATACCTTTAATGAAGAAATTAGTTTTTGTTGTTGTTGTTGTTGTTGTTTTTTTAGAGAAAGTAGTGTCTTGGCTCTGAGGAGGTGGTACTTGAACAGAGACCCAAGAAAGATGAAGGAATCAGCCCTGTGATTATCCAGAGAAATAATATTCTAGGCAGAGACAGACACCAACCTACATTGGGAGAGAAGTGGATAGAAGGCTATGGCAAAGTCTAGCGTGGTTGGAATGACCTCACAGGGAGAGCAGGCAGGGACTAGTCACAGGACACTCATAAGGTGAGATTTGGGTCCAATAGAAGGAAGCTTCATGAGTCCAAAGCCATGTGCAGTTGAGGTTACACTGGGCCATCTGCCTTGACAATGCCCTTGACAACTATATCTCAGTACGAGTAAATAAAGGACAGAGTTAGAAAAATGTAGGTTAGTCAACTCTTGCATTTATTTTATTATTTTATTTTTTTTGAGACAGGGTTTCTCTGTATTGCCCTGGCTGTCCTGGAACTCACTCTGTAGACCAGGCTGGCCTCGAACTCAAAAATCCACCTGCCTCTGCCTGCCAAGTGCTGGGATTTGAGGCATGCGCCACCACACCCAGCTAACTCTTGCATTCTTAAGGTGAAAAATCACTGTGACTCTGATAAAAGGAAAAAAATATACTTGATATGCTCCATCTGCCTGGATTTGTATCATGTTAATAATATGGTTAAACATAGTATTGGTCAGGATTTAATTCAGTCAGAGGAGCTTATTCCTAAAGCAAAGCCTGGTGGTGGGAGTAGGAAGGGATGTAGACAGGGAACCCACTAATCTGTACCCATTGGGAGAAGAAGTCTTTAGGTAAAAACACCTTTGGTAAAAAACCTTTACCAAACCTTTAGGTAAAAAACAAACAAACAAACAAACAAACAAACAAGCAAACAAAAAACTAAGTCCAGGAGACACACATCAGATAAAGACTAGAATACCCTGAAATCTTACTAGTTAAGAACTCAGGAAAACAGTTACAGTTAGAATGGAAATGGAGTAAGTTACAAGAGGTTCCATCACAGTTCTGGGGTTAAAAACAGCAGAGCACAAGTTGATCAACTTTTCAACCAGAAAATACTTGCTGATATGTAGTTAGAGACTATTGTGTTTCTTTCCCTTCTCTTCTCTCCCTTTCTTTTTTCTGAATTAATAACAAGATCTGTTAAAATATGGTCATGTCAGGGATTTCTGGGAGATGAATAACAAATGCCGCTGATGGGAAATATTGACATTTCTCAAGCAATCAATGAAAATAAAACGCAGTAGCCTGTATGACACATTCAGCTGCTGATAATACAACGGAGCTGAGGCAAGCAAAAGACACAGCATTGTTGCCTATTCTCAATCTATCTGCACTGATTCGCCATCAAATTCTAGCGGTAGAGATAGGGTATGAATGAGTTTAGTTGTAAATACTTCAAAATTCCAGCATACCACGAAATTGTTGGTAAGTGTTTAGCATCTTAGATCTAAATTTTCAAATTGCATTTATCAGGAAAAAAAAAATCTTGTTCAATCTTTGAAGAAATTTGCATTTCTATGCAAAGATGGAACACAATATCCTTGGCTGAGTTAACGAAAGTCAGCAACATTTTGTGGTATATGATTAGCACATCCCGAAAGCAACAATTCTAGAAAGTTTAAATTTAGCCAGAAAAAAAACCAAAGGCATCTATCTATTCATATGTAGGCATAGGAATGTGAGCTTCACTTGGTGCTTAAATGTCACATATTATCATGGAAATCCTAAGAGGTAGGATCACTGGATTCTGATTTCACATTTCAAAACCAAATACCAAAAAATTTACAGTGGTCTATAATTAGCAAAACAACCAAATAAAATGGTTGCTAGGGAAAAAGAACTTTTCTTTTCTTTAAGGATAAGTAGGATATAATTCTTACCTGGTATTCTAGGCCAGTAAAGATTAGAGAATCCAAATGCAGGAAGTTCTCATGGCAGCCTTAAGCTTTGATTTTTCAAAATAAAATTTAAGTCTTGAGCATAAAGTTTGTTCTTTGTATTAGTAGCCAGTGGGCCTTGTTGATAGCTTAGGAAAGAACTGCCCAGGTGGTCCTCTGGCTCAGTGGTTCCCAGCCTTCCTAATGCTGGGACCCTTCAATACCGTTCCTCATGCCGTGGCCACCAACCATAAAGTCATTTCTGTTACTACTACATAACTATAATTTTCTACTGTTATGAATTGTGATGTAAAAATCTGTGTTTTCCTATGCTCTTAGGTGCCCGTGAAAGGGTCATTTTACCTATAAGGGGTCAGAGCCCACAGCGGATATAGAGTGACTTAGATTCAGTAATATTTAAGCCGTAATTGAGAAGCTTATCAGTTAGGTTATACTACGGAACGTGAGCGAGCTATCAAATACCTATAAAGAGCTTAATACCCATGCCCCGAAATGTTCACCTTCACTAATTCACATATATCTCACATTTAAAGTAGGTTTTTCCCATTGCCTAGAGCTGGATAATCCCTTAAATTTCCTTTAATTCAATGTTGTTTGTTTTCTGTGTTGAGGCTCAAACCCATGGATTTGTTTTGCTAGGCATGTGTTCTTCTATGCAGCTAGACCCTGAGCCCCCAAGATCTGTATTTTAATTTATATTAATGTAGTATTTCTAAGCTGAGTTTATATCTATTATTTTGTTATTTGTTTTTACTTGTCCCCTTTCTCTCTTCTGTCCTGGATTAAATATTGGCAGTGATTTTTCTTCTGATTCTTGATAGGTAAGGTTTTGAGATAACTGTAAGAAAAAAAAGCAGGGTGTTTAAAGGGCCTACCCACCTATACAACTGGAATGTGATGTCAAACGTGATTATTAAATATTTATTTGGTACAAAAGAATATTCACAAAATATATGTAAATTTTAGAGTACTACTCTTAAAACTTTAATGTGCAAACAAACCACCTGGGATCTTGTTAAAATTATAGATTCTTACTCAGATGAGGTGGATGGGCAATATAACCTGTTCCCGTATTCCCAACAAAATCTCATATTCCTGCTTTGCAGTGCGACCTAGCCTTTGAGTTACAAGAATAAAGGCAGAGTTAATACAACCACTACCTGTGGAAACCCACAGACTATCACTGATGGACCCTGTATACCCTTCCTGATCCCACCCCCTTCCCTTCCTGATCCCGCCCCTTCCCTTCCTCTGGTCTCTTGATTATGTTTTCACTATCATGTTGCTTTTATTAAACATTTGACTGCACATGGTTATCTCCCCAAGTTATTTAGTTTACATATAAGAATCACTTGTATATAAGCATTCATTCATTCATTCATTCATTCATTCATTCATTCATTATGTCCTGAGGTTCATTCATATTCTTTTCTTCCCATTTTTACTCATATTCTTATGTGCAACCTTAGTTTGATCATTTTCATTGCTATATGGAATTCTTTTCTATGAACACACACACACACACACACACACACACACACACACACACGTTTTCTAGCTAATAAGCTTTGAAGTTTCAATTTCATATGGTCAGGAAAATTCCTGTTCAAATTCCCGATGCACATATTGAGATCTAATCATTTAGTGCCAGTTCTGATGCTGAACTAGTTACACAGTGGCTGACTGCTTTCTACTGCCACCAACTGTGCGGATCTGTTTGCTCTCATCTGTGTTGTTTTATATTGCTGCAAAAGAAACTGTCACATGCTCAGTGGCTTAAATCTATAAGTGCATTGCATGGTGTGATTCTGTAGATCAGATATCCCAAGTGGGCTTGTCTGCGTTCTTAGCTTAGGGTCCTCCAGGCCAGTGTTGACTGTCACTTTGTCTGAAAGCTCTGTAGGAGAGTCTGCTTCCAAACCAATCAGATTGTTGGCAAAATCTGATAATTCTCAGTTACCTGACCACTCATTTTCTTGTGACCTGTTAGTAAGCTAGCGCCTACTCTAAAAAAATCAGCAGACATGTTCACATCATTATCCTAAATAGCCCTTTAGTCATCCGTGGAGAATTTAAACATTCCTCTTAACATTTCAATTTCCTCTGAACTAGAGAAAACTCTGAGCTTCAAACATGTTCATGTGATTAGTTTAGGCATCCTCAGGTAGTCTCTCCTTTGACATTTAGTATGCTGTAATCACAGGGAAAACACTGGGGATGAAGGTAACAGAATGCACCCATGGGATCCTGTCTACCAAAACCCAGGGGTAGCCAAACTGGCCTCAATAATTCACTAGACCCTATCCGCACCGCAAAATGCATTCACCGCTTCTCCAGTTCACAGCTTCCGTTTGCAGCTCAGATCCCTATCAAAACCTAACATCACAACAACAATCCAAATAGTCTGAGCCAGGTGGTGAACAAAGATGAGGTCACTGTATTAGGTCCTTTTCTGTTGCTGTGCTAAGATACCCTAAAGAAAGCAACTTAGGGCAGAGAAGACTTATTTTGGCTTACTGCTCCAAAAGGGATATAGTCCACCGGGGTGGGGAAGGCATGACACCAGGAGCGAGCCTAGCCTAGCAGTCACGAAACTAATTACATTTTAGTCACAAACAGGAAGCAGAGAGGGAGAACCCGGAAGTAGACCATGCTGAAAAACCTCAAAGTCTGCCCCCCCCCATATCTTTTCTCCAGCAAGGTTAACCTTTCTAAACAGTGTTAGGGCCTAAGAAACACTGAAGGAAGACCCCCAAATTCAAATAGTGTGAAAAGGCAAAGAATGTTTATTCTGCCGAAATTACCAGCATGCGGGTGGGTCAACCACTCATCAAAATAGTGACCAGAGGCACTCGCAAGGCTCCCTTTTATGCAAGGCTAGGGGAATTTTCCTGAAGGTAACCTCTAATACAATTGATAGGGACGAAGCGGCGACATGAGTACAATCTAGATTGATTTGCTATGTTAGTTTCATTATATTTGGTGAGACCTTAGAGAACTTCAGAATCCAACCCAGCTCTGGGCTCCTTATAGCCTTTGGCTAGATGTCCCAGGGGCTGACTCGGCCCCAGAGGTATCCCCCATAAATCAGGGCCATCATGGACCCATCATCATTGGCTTCCTCTGAGGAGCCCTGTTTTCTTCCCAACTGCTGGGGCGTTGAAATTTTTTATTCCCAAGGGGTTTGAACCTCTCAACAGCACTGCCAATATGGGACCAGATGTTTAAATGCATGAGCCTATAGGTGTGGCATTTCTCATTCAAAATGCAATAATTTCTGATTCACAGTAGTGTTGGAAGCAAGTACCAGCCAGGAGAAATTGATGCCTTTCAGACCCACTAGGTTTCAGCTCTCCTCTCTGGGCTCCAGGCTTCATCTGAGTGGCCTTTCCTTTTTCACAGTATTAGAGTAGTTGTATTTGCCTTCTTTTAAGAAAGTTTAATTAATTAATTAATTAGTTAGTTAGTTAGTTAAGTAATTCATACATGTCTACAAGAATGTCCCCTTTGTGCACATGAGTGAATGTGTCTGTGTATTTGTGGAGGTCAGAAGAGGGAGCTGGGTCCCTCATAGCTAGAGTTGCAGGCAGAGCTGGAGATATGGATACAGCTGTTAGGTGGGATCTGTGATACCCTGTGCTCACGATTGCGCGATAAGTGCTCTTAACTTCTGCTACATCTCTCTAGAACCAGTCAGTTCTCCTCTTATGCCTTTATGTGCATTTCAGAGACCCAGCTCAGGTCATTGGGCTTATCTGTGGGAAACACTTATACTAGCTGAAATATCTCCCTGCTTCTCAGTTTTTCTACAGCAGAGTCTGGGAGGTCTAAGGACTGCTCCCCCCATCAGTCTTGTGGGTAGAGTATGTCTGCCAATATAATTTTCTCAATTGCCTTTTGCATCTCCTGTGGATGTCACAGGGGTTCACTAAACTATACCGAGGAACATGAGTACAGTTTTCAAGCAGTGCTATCACATTTTTGCCCTCTGCCAATCTACAGCCATGAACACTTTCTAAAGGACTACAAGGATGCTTGGAAAGTTCTAGAAGAGTCACCTAATCTCCTGGCAGCACGTTCTGGATCTTTTTACTCAGAGAGTTTTTAGCAGATGTCTGCAGGACACATTCAGACTTTTCCTGCTGCCTCAGCATTTATTTCCGGCTTTTTGCATCCTTTTGCCATCTGGGGGGAATTTTTCAAAATCATTTATCCTGGATTGCTTTTATTTTAAGGCCCCCTATATGCCTGTATATGCCTATACAGGCATATAAAAATTGATAAGATAAAAACAAACAAACCAGAAAAAAAGCTGGAGGTATCACTATCTCCGATGTACCGCAGTGCGATGGTAATAAAAACAGCACGATATTGACATAAAACAGACTCACTGATCAATGGAATCTAATTGAAGACCAACCCAGATATAAATCCACACACCTATGGACACCTGATTTTTGAAAAAAGAGGTCAGAAATACATACTAGAAAAAAAAAAAAAAGACAACATCTTCATCAAATGGCACTGGTCAAACTGGATGTCACCCTGTAGAAGAATGCAAGTAGATCCATATCTATCACTGCAGAAAACTCAACTCCAAATGGATCAAAGACTGCAACATAAAAGAAGAAACACTAAATCTGATAGAAGAGAAAGTGGAGGATATCCTCGAACTCATTGGCACAGAAGACACCTTCCTGACCATAACACAGTTAATTCAGACACTAAGATCAACAATTGATAAAGGACACCTCATGAAACTAAGAAGCGTTTGTAAGGCAAAGGACACTGTCAACCAAAGAGGCAGCCCACAGAATGGAAAAACATTTTTTTTTTTTACCAACCCTATATCCAATAGAGGGATGATATCTAAAATATACAAAGAGCTAAGAAAAAACGGACATCAAGAAAACAAATAACTCGATTGAAAATAATGGGGTAGAGATCTAATCAGAACTCTCAAAAGAGGGAACACAAATGGCGGAGAAGCACTTAAAGAGATATTCTATCTCCTTAGCCATCTGGGAAATGCAAATAATAATAAAAAAAAACTTTGAGATTTCATCTTACAGCAGTCAGAGTGGCCAAGTGAATAATACAAGTGACAGGCCCCGCTGGCGAGTGTGTGGAATAAGGGAGACACTCATCCATTGCTTGCTAGTGCACACGCTTACACAGCCACCATGGAAATCAGTGTGGCAGTTCTTTGGGAAGATGGGAATAGACTTACTGCAAGATCCAGCTGGACCACTCTCAGACAAATCCAAAGAACTCTACTGCCAATATTCTTAAAGTCTAGCTTCTTACTCATCATCATTATGTTTGGGTGGTGCTCAGTGTAGATAAATATTGTTAGGTCTAACTTTTGAGGGGCTCTAGAAGGCCCAAGCATGGCAAATGTGGCTCTGGCAGGCCTTGCCCTTCCCTCATTCTCTCTGCCTTGCTAAACTGTTAGATAAGATTCCTAACGCTAGCTGCCAAGGTCTATTCCCTTATTTGGCCACTTCCTCCTCTTGGGGCTATTAAGGTTCAGCTATCAATGTACTGAAATCCAGCAATCAAAAGTCCTCTTTTGGCTCACCTAATTAACACGCACAATCAAAATTATACACCTCATCCTAACACAGAGTTTCTTCTTGTTCTTTTATAAGCTGCCATTTACCTATGGCCCACATTTGTCTCTTCTCTATCCAGAGATGGTCCTTTGTCCTTCCAGGGCAAATATTCCTTGCCTCTCCTGCCTTGTTCCCTTCTCCTTCTTCTTCATGCTTCATCTCCTGGCTTTTCATTTTGTTTTTCTCTTATTCCCTGCCCTCTGTCCCTCTGGAGCAATAAATCTCTTTTGTGCTGAGAAATCGATATTGTTATATCTTGTGACAATACCAGTCCTTTCAATTTTTACTTACTTTCATGTAGATAAATATAGTTAGGTCTTACTTTTACAAAGGGAAACTCGGATTTTTGTTTTGTTTTGTTTTGTTTTGTTATGTTTTGTTTTGTTTTGTTTTTTGAGACAGGGTTTCTCTGTATAGCCCTGGCTGTCCTGGAACTCACTCTGTAGACCAGGCTGGCCTCAAACTCAGAAATCCACCTGCCTCTGCCTCCCAAGTGCTGGGATTAAAGGCGTGTGCCACCACGCCCGGCTGAAACTCTGATTTTTAAGAGGCTATTTGGCCACTTTAAAAAAAAAAATCTGTCAATCTCCCAATTTAGTTTTTGCTTCCCCCTTTTTTTCCTAACTTCTTTGAGAAATAACTTTGTGAATGTAATCTCCATATTTGAAGAAATGCTTTATTATTTTTAGTAATTGCCCTAGGGCTTACATTATTCATCTTGACATTAAGTCTAGTTTCAAATCATGTTATTATACATGTTATTCATATACAGTATAAAATCCTTGTAACATTAATTTCCCACTTCTGTTTCTGTTTCTTTCTTTTTATTTATTTATTTATTTTCTGTTTCTTGTCGTAGTGTTATATAGCTTTCTTCTAATGTATTACAAACTTCTTGAATTGTTTACAATTTTGCTTTATACATTCAATTATCTTTTAAAAGCAGTAAATCAAGAAATGTGTCCCAAGTTTATCAGATTTAATGTTTCTTGTGTTTTTTTTTTTGTTTTTTTTTTTTTTTTTAAGATACCAATTTCTATCTGGGGTCATATTTCTCTTGCCCAAAGAACTTTGGTGTTTCTCTCAGCAGCACAGGTTTCGACAAATTTTCCCTTTGTGTGAAATGGTCTCTATTATGCCTTTACCTTTCCTAGATTTAGCAGGTTATAAGGTTCCTTGTAGCCTTTTTTTCTTTCAACACTTAAAAGATGTTCTTCCATTGTTCTTAGATCCCAATTTTTGATTGTTTGTTTGCTTGCTTTTTAGAGACAGAGTCTCTCTGTATATAGATAGCCTTGGCTGTTCTAGAACTTACTATGAAGACCAGGCTGGCCTCAAATTCACACAGATCTACCCGCCTCTGTCTCCTAAGTGCTGGGATTAAAGGAATGCACCACTGGCTGACTCCCCTACTTTTAATATGAAACACTGAATTATTTTTGTTATTGATGTTGTTCTGTGTATATATTTCTGACTGCCCACAAGATTTTCTCTTTAGTGTTGATTTTAATTTCTCTGCAATGAGATGTAACCCAGTGGCACCGTGTTTGTGCATGTACCGGACCCAGGGTTTGACTTCCTGCTCAGCAAAGGGTGAAGCAGAGATACAAAGGAAGATTATGCATGTTGTGTGACACCTACAACCCCAGCATATAGAAGATGGAAGCATCAGGACCAGAAGTCCCCAGGCATCCTTGGAGTTCAAATCCAATCTCTATATATCTACATTGTGTTACACAGCATGTCTCTTTTCACTAATTTTGGTGTTTTCTGGGATTATTGAACCTATGACTTATCTTCTGTTAATTTTAGAAATTCAGAGCCAGTGAGATGATTCTGGGCAGAGCACGCTGGCCTGACTTTGACACTTGGAATCTCCAATAAGAGTATGAGAAGAGAACCAACTCTATGAAGCTGTCCTCTGCCGTCCATGTGTGCACTGTGGTAGGTGCCCACTCATTACATGTGGAGACACAATAACAAAGTTTAAAACATTTTAAAGAGTGTAGAGGAATTTTAATCTAGCAACAGGGCTGCTCTGGTAAGGGATCCTACCCAAAGACCTTCCATGTGTCTATGCGATCCAGCAGGAATGACACACCTTTAATCCTCTGGCTGGAATGCAGACATATCCTTAATACATGCCTGTAATAACAGTACAGGAAAGGTTAGTTTGTAGAAGCGAACAGCCCTGTTAGAAAGTGACGGCTAATTGAGGGGGAGACAAAGTGATGAATCAGAGAAAGATTTGAACAGAATGAGTCAGAGATAGGATACGCCCAACTCTCGTGAGAACAGGAAGGAAGGAGAGGCTACTTGAGAGCACTGAACAGTGAGTCAGTGAGAGGTCAGTTCAGTTGAGTTCAGGCAATGCAGTGCAGTTCACTTGAGTCCAGTTCAGTGCAGATCAGTTAAATGCACTTGAGTTCAGTTGAGTTTGTGCAGTTCCTTCCGTTCAGTTCTGTTCAGTTCATGCAGTCAGTGCGTATCAGTTCATGGAAATTCAGAGGCAGTTTTTCCAAGTAGAGCAATTCGCTCAGAAGCCAAGAGAAGCCAGTTTGAATCAGTCAGCTCGCAGAGGAGTTTGCGCCAGAACGGCTGATGCGAGGCAGCCAGGTAGCCTTTGGAAAGAGCTAGAAACAGTGAGCTTATTCACCAGTAAGCCTCTGAGACAACAATTGCATCTGGTGAATAAAAGTTACTTTTTTTTTTTTTCCCTTGTTCCGGTCAACCCCGCTCGCTCTGCTCGACCCCGCTCGCTCCGGCCAGCCCCACTTGCTCCCGGCCGTACCCGCCCCCGTACGGCCCCGGCTTGTTCCAGCCAGCCCCGCTTGCTCCGATCGGCTCCACTTTGCTCCGGTTTGGCCCTGCTCGTTCCGGCCGTCCCCGTTCGGCCTCACTCGCTCCGGCCCTGCTAGCTCCGGCGTCCCCGCTTGCTCCGGCCGTCCCGTTCGGCTCCGCTCGCTCCGGACAGCCTCGCTTGCTCCGGTTGGTCTCTCCGGTCCAAGGATTCATTTCTTATTATTCTTCATAAGTACGCTGTAGCTGACTTCAGACGCACCAGCGGAGGGCGTCAGATCTTGTTACAGGTGGTTGTAAGCCACCATGTGGTTGCTGGGATTTGAACTCATCACCTTCGGAAGAGCAGTCGGGTGCTCTAACCTGCTGAGCCATCTCACCAGCCCCTAAAAGTTACTTTTACAAAAGAAATTCACAGTATATTCCTTCATGTATTTCCTCTGTGGCTTTGTTCTTTTGCAGACAAGCCAATCCTTCATTGACTTGACCCTTATCTACACCTCTCTGACTCTCGAGTGCTTCCGTGATTTTCTTTAGGTAATTTTGGTTGATTTCCTTTCAAGCCTTCCGACCCACTCCTCTGCTGTGTGAGGTCTACCCTTAAGTGCGTCTGAAGAACTCTTCATCTTAGTCTGATGGTTTCCCTTAGTGTAGGCCCATGTTCCCTCATCCCTAACACAGAGTTCCAGTTTTGTAATTGTCTTTTTTCCCTACTAGATCTTCTAACATTTGAAGCACAGTTGTTTGAAAGACCCTGCCCAATATTTTTATGTGTGCTATACTCAGATCTAATCTGTTAACCTTTTTATCCTTTAATTTTTTTAATTTTTTGCTTTGGAGATTGTATCACAGTTTTTAAAAGAATGCTAGACTGCATATGTAGCAGAAGATGGCCTAGTCAGCCATCACTGGGAAGAGAGGCCCCTTGGTCTTGCAAACTTTATATGCCCCAATACAGGGGAACTCCAGGGCCAAGAAGTAGGATTGGGTGGGTAGGGGAGCAGGGCGGGGGTGGGGTGGGGAGGGTATAGGGGATTTTCAGGATAGCATTTAAAATGTAAATGAAGGAAATATCTAATAAAAAATGGGAAGAAAAAGAATGCTAGATTGGATATAAAAGGACAGGAGGGGGGATATGGATAAAGGTATTTTCACTTAGAAATGACTACACTTGTTCTTATGTCAGGTAAATGGTCTGAATATTGTGCAACAAAAAATGATCACTTTTTTTTCTTAGAAATGAGGTATACAGAGTTTATGGAAAGAAGAAGTTTACATAATAATGCAAAGGTCTTAGCATGCTGATGAACTTAATCAGAATTAAGTAACTTTTGAAATTAAAGTAAGAATAATTCAGAGACAAATGTTCCTGAAGTACTTGATCACACTGAATATTTTAGAGACACAGTTATGATATTTACAAGGCATATGAACAGATTTTGATTTTTTTCTCCCCTGAAATAGTAGTAAAACAACAGTAACACCTCACAGTTACAGAGTGTCTTACAAAAGGCTTAGGAGAAATCTCTTCCATGCACTGCCGCAGGTAGTAGCTCTCACCAACTGCCCGCCAGGAAGCAGCTTAAGAGAGGAAGGGTTAGTCTAACATGGTGGGGTGGGAAGGCATGGTGATGGAAAAGGTCTGTGCTGTAACAGCAGGAGAAAGCAGCGAGTTCACATGTGGGAGGGACCTGAAGGAGGGTGCCAGTGCTCTGCTGACGTTCTTCATCCCTTCCTTTTTATTCGGTGCAAGACTCTACCGGATGGGATAGTGCCACTTACACACAGAGTGTGTCCTCTTCCCTCAGCCACGTCTCTGTAAAAGTCCTAACCGACACACCCCAAAGTATCCCCTACTAATCCACTCTTTTATTTTTCAGACCAACCAAGCTGACTGATGAAGAATTAGACATTTTATTGAAGCTATCAGCTGTTTCATTTAGTATTTATTTGACACATACTTGGCCTCCTTGTTGTGGTAGACATTAAATGCAAAATGAATGATGTATTTGAGAGGCTCACAGACCAGTGAAGGCATAGCAATAGCCTCTAGTCTGTTTGTTTGCATAGGGAATTTATTCTTTAGATATTAACTCCTTATAGGGAGGGAACTTAGAAGGAAAATTTTGTGGTTTCATTTTTGATACATAGACCTGTTTGTCACATAAATTAGGGAAATTCTATGTGTTAGTATGATAAAATACCTACGTTTAAATTAAACTATTAATCTGTATTAATAGGAGTAATATAAAGATTCAGTGAATTTTAAAGATGAATATAACTGTGTACCACACATTTTTGATACTTATAACCCAACTGCTTATCGATTAATAATCCAATAATAATGATAATGCGTAGTGTTGTGTGTGAGCATTAAGTGCCATGCAAATTGGTAAACTATTTAATTCTCACAACTACCTTGAGAAGCAGGTACAATGTATCCGCTCATTTACTAACGAGAAAGCCAAATCAGCGGGAAACGAGCTTGCTGAGAGCTAATAAGCCGGTCAGCCATAGCCATTCAGTAATAAAAGACAATATGTAATTCTAGGCATCTTGGCTCCCGAGCTCAAATGTGTATCTACGGATCTTCATCTTTATCAGCTGCATTCCACACATGTTGTCATATGCACATACACACACAATGTTAGCAACACAACACCTGAAAACAAAATTCTGAGAGATTTTCCATTAAGAACAGCCATTGGGCTGATAGGGGACTTACAGCATAAGGGGGCCACACAGACTGTTTTTATGTAAAGGGGTAACATTATAAGACAGTGCGCGCAGGGGCTGGAGAGATGGCTCAGTGGTTAAGAGCACTGATTGGTGTTCCAGAGGTCCTGAGTTCAATTCCCAGCAACTAGCAACTACACCGAGGCTCACAACCATCTGTAATGAGAGATCTGGTGCCCTCTTCTGGCCTGACGGCATACATGCATGAATACTGTATTCATAAAATAAATCTTAAAAAAAGGAAGGAAGGAAGGAAGGAAGGAAGGGAGGAAGGAAGGAAGGAAGGAGACAGTGTATAAACATGAGATATAGACAGACTACACAATCATGCTCTCTCTGACCTGGCAGTCATGGGCATGCTCCAGCAGTAGGACCTGCCTATGAAGCCTGGCTCTCATGCGCCTCTCTAAACTTGTCCTGACATTCAGCACGAAGACACACAAGCACCCTTGTCCCTCATCAATCGAACTTCCTTCTGCCTGTGGGTCTTCACGCTTTGGGTAACTGGTAGCAAGACTGTTCCTTTAGCATTCACTCTTCAGGTCAAAGGTGCCTTCCTTGAAGGAGTGCTTTACCACCACTGTGCCCACTGGCTTGTTCTATGTTTCTTATGATTCTTGTCCTTGTCTGAAGGTATTTTCTGACCTGCGTATGGTCCATCTCTCCTAACTAGAGAGCCCCACAGCAAGAACCAGCCTTTGTCTGTTGTCTTTGCTTCTGTCTTAGGTCCTTCAAACAGTTTCAGTCTTATCTGAAGAATCTTTCCAAGTTTAACAGCGGTGATAGGGTGTCTCTCTTTGGCCTGTTTTTAGGTCTATAGCCTATGATTTTGTTTTTTTTCCCCCCCTTCTTCTTCTCATCTTCAGAATGCACAGTGAACCCAGTGGCACGCTTGGCCGCGTGAGTCTTTGTGCTTTGTGGTCCTCGCCCTTGGGAGTTACTGGTGAGTAACAGTGAACATTTTGCAACTGAGCTCCTTTCAAAGGTTCGCCCTGCTTCATGGGTCACCACTGGCATGACCTTCACACATCCTTCCCCCTCATTCATCAGCTGTCACGGGGCGGGAAGCATACATGAGTGTGCTAGGCTTCTGAAAAGACTCCACGGAAGCAGTGAGCTTCGGGAGGGTTTTATTCTTCATTTATAATATACTTAGATATTTAAAGAGTTGACTTCTGAACTAAGTGCTGAGAGGGAAATGATGAACAGTGTGTAGAATAAAGCTGTGAGTTATAGGCTACTTTCAACTCTGTTTTAAAAATCTGATTAACATTAATTTTTTACTTCATTAATTTGCTCTGTGAAATAAACACATATAAAATGATCTTTAATCTTCCTGCCGAATGTCCGGCATATTCATTTCAGCCCTGTTCAAAGGAACATGATCTAAAATGGTGAAGTAAGTCATAGTCGCACTGAAATAATATTGGTTTTCAATTATTGAGTAACTTTTATACAAGGCTACTTTATTAGCTATCACATTATAATTAATTAAACTACTTTCTTGCTTTATATAATGCTCCCGCTTTTAAAGTGCTTTTGTGTGGGGGTGCATGCTTGGGTAGCTGGGTTACAGCTGCATCCTTTGGTTGTATACAGTGCACTTTTGTGGGGGGGTGTTAAGACAGGGTTTCTCTGTATATCCCTGGCTGTCCTGAAACTCACTTTGTAGACCAGGCTGGCCTCGAACTCAGAAATCCGCCTGCCTCTGCCTCCCGAGTGCTGGGATTAAAGGTGTGCGCCACCATGCCCGGCTTACAGCACACTTTTAAACCTCATTATTTGACTATAAACCACATGAAGCTTCCATCATTTTTACAATGGGGGCAAATAATAATAATGCTTCTGCCTGCACTGCAGGATGTTATGGGGATTCGTGAGTACACACATGCACAGAGTTATGCATCACCTAATTAGGTCTACATAGTTGAGCCCTGCACAAGTCAGTGATGGCTTATGTGTGCAATAGTGGTCCCAGAAGATCACATATCACAGTGACGTCACAGTTGCTTTCCTTTGTGCTAAGTACACTGTGATTATTGTACAACGATGAAACTCCCCAGTGACACACTTTTCAGAACGAAGTCCCATCGTTAAGTGATACACGACCACATGTGTATGAACGGTGAATTCTCAGAATATCCTAGAAGACAGACAAGATTGCTATTATTGTCCTCATTATAGATACAGTGAAGGCTTCCTGAGGTTTAAAAACCAGCTCTAATACAGAAGGCTAGCTGTTATGAAGATTGTAACTTTTGCCTTATTAAAATTGTCCCAATGATTAGTGGCGCGTGCGCGCGCGTGTGTGTGTGTGTGTGTGTGTGTGTGTGTGTGTGTGTGTGTGTGTGTGTGTAGTAAGCAGAGTAAGGGTATTCAGCAAGTGACAGCAGGGATGGTCTCTTCTGGGTGCATATGCTTACCCTCTTGTCTCCACAAATTCTTCCCTCTGTTTGTGATCTTGCATTTTTCTCTAATCTCTTCTTCTTAGGAGCATGCTTGTCTGTCATTCTGGAGTAGAGCTGACCCCTAATGACATCATTTTAGCTCACTGCCTGCTTAAAGAGCTTGTCTTCAAGTACAGCCACATACTGGGGTTCTGGGCCTTAGAGCTTTGGAGAAATGCAATGTGATGCACAGTGCTTAGGAAAATGATGAAGAAAATGGTAATTAATATATAGTTTGTTTTTTATTTCCTAAGTAAGTGGATCAAAGAGGTTATATGAAGTAGTAATCGCTATATTAGTCATGAAACTGATTCCCCAGCACATATGGCTTATATTTTAAAATTTTAAATATAAAAATTCCTTGAATATATTTTCTTATTTATCTAATTTTCAGTAATGTTATGACCTCCACTATGTTGAAGATACTGCTAACATACATTGGGTTTACAAGTTTCTAATAATGTATATGAATATCCCAACTATTATAAAATTAGGATACAAAAGACAAAGGAGCTAAATGACTTGTTCAAGGTTTTATGGCTATTAACTAGAATAGCTGAAATGGAATACAACTGCATCAATGTTTTTACTCTGTGGATCTCCTATGTGCTATCAAGTTTCTGCAAAGATGGAGTAACTGGGGTCAGAGAACAACTGGAAAATCCAGACATACATAAAGGAATGGATACTGGAATTACAAATGAAGGTCGGCAATCCCCAGGAATCAGAAGCCACATGATTGGTCAGTTTTACTGTCTAGGCTGAATACCCAGACAGAATCTCAGGAAGGTGGTACAAAAAGTCTATGTTCTACTCTTACTACATCTCCACCAGCTCAGAGGGCTCTGCCAACTAGACCAGCTGAGACAGATGATATTAAGCAATATGCAAGTAAAGACCTTGATATACTTGGGGACTATGGCTTGGTTGCTAAGCAGTGTCTGCTTGTCTTATCTCTTGGTATGCTGCCCGGATCAACTTTAATAGGGATACAAATTGACAGAGTGGGTAGATGTTTAGTAAGATCTGCATATATACAAGGGCTAGCACAATAGAGATTTTGTGTTCATTATTTAAAAAGAAACACGTGACATCTTACTAAATGCATTCTTACCAGTATAAGAAGCATGACCTACACAGCTAGAATTTTTAGAATATTTAGAATAAACATCCATTTAGAATTACTGGGAGGTATATACCATCCATCTATTCTTCCAAGGTTATCTGCTACCTCTTTATTTACAGACTATAACTATGTGGGAAGAAGATGGCAACAAAATTACAAAGAATCTCCCTTTCTATACTACTCTGAATTGTTTGAACTAATAAAAACAACCAATTATACTCTGTCACTAAAAATCAAGTATTAACAATGATAACTTTCCCGTTATCAGCTTTTTCAAGGTTGCTGGCTTATGTTAGAAAATGCTTAGGGCTGGCTGTCCCCACTGCCTCAGAGAGCTACATCTTGTTTGGTCTTTTGCTATTCATATGTTGTCATATAATTAGCACCAAAAGGCACCTAAGCTTCTATGCTAAAACGGTTCATCTCAACATTCATTTGAGATTTGACCATGCTTTTTTTTTTTTTCACTGAAAATGAAGGAATAACAGGAGTCAGGTTTTTAAATGACCTATGTCAATGCTTACCAACACCTCTTAGTTGTTTCCGGTTGTTGTTTTCAAGGGCAGGTGGATTATGTGTCTGGTGTTCTGTATGGAACCTGTCCTTATGCCTGTTTCCGGTAGGGTGGGAAGGGAACAGCTGTCATCTGTCCTGTCTGTTCTGAGAACTCAGCACTGTGTTTGGCACCATGGGAATTTTTCCCACAGTGCTTTGCAGGAAAACATCTGACATTTCATGATGATCCTTAAACATAAGCTAGACACGAGCTGGAGGAAGTAATGTGAAACTGGAAAATAGATTAAGAATTTGAAGTGGTTTCTTAAGCCGGGGGGACCCAGGGTAGTTTAAAAGTACGCTTTATTGACTATTATACCTTAAAGCATAAGAGAAGGTTATTTTTTGACAAGGATTAAGAGAGGAGTCTGTAAACCTGGATCATGGTTTTCAGAGGTTACTGAAGATCACACTGAGAACAGCTGCTGGGAATGTTAAACACAACCGTGGAGCTTTGAATGGAAAAAATGCTTCACAAAAGAAAAATACATCATTTTACTGGAAACTTGTGCCTTTGGTGAAGGAAGGGACTTGTCAAAGCAGCGATAAGAAAATGGCAGTGTGCATGCCATCGGAACACAGGGACATCAGTTAATATGGTTTCTTAATCATAAAAATAAGGTTAAAATAAAAATGTTTGCTTCACAGGCATCTATGTAAAAAGGAGGCAGGGAACGATCTTCACCGGCTCAGACGAATTGCTACTAACAATAATCCATCCCATGTAATCTAGGATGAATACTAAAACCACAACCCCAGATACATTTTCCTACTCCCCCCGCCCCCTCCCTTTTTTTTTTTTTTTTTTTTTTTTTTTAAACCTTTGCAACAAGAAAGATGGAGCCAGCCCTCCTGGTGCCGCCTGCTTTCTGGTTGGAAGAACACCAGACCCACCTAGTGGACATTTCAATTACTGCACACAACTTTTACCTTAAGGCCGCCGCTGCTGAATCAAAGCGCGGACAAAAGCCCTGAAGTGAGATCAGAGGTTGTGGTCTCCTTGTGGGTCATAGCAGAAATACTAATAGTTAATCTCCAACAGATAAAGCTGTCTCTGGCTCCTGAAGGGAAGCCCGTGTCCGTCACCCCCCGCCACCCTCCGCAGCCCCCAGCAAACTGCTCCAAGCGGAAGGAAGCACAGACAGTCAGTTGGCTGCAGAGACAAGACACCCGATAGGCATCTGGAGCTTTCAATTTTCCAGGAAAGTCAACGAGCAAGGTGAACGGCTTGGCAGCTGTATCCACCGCGGAGCCTAGCCTTTTGGTGAGCAGGGTGAACTCGGCAGGGCCCAGCTGACAGATTACACTGTGACCTTTGCGTGACTCCCTGGGCACTCAAACTGGGTTTACATTCAATTTCACGTTTTTGGAACAGAGTAGCTCATGTGGCTACATTGTACCCAGGCCATTCTGTGTCCTGTCACTGAGCCAGCTGGGCCTCTGTATCTTGGTAGTCATGACAGATGTTACATATATTAGATTGTAATTTGGGTTGGAGAAATAAGTGTTCTGGGAGAACGTACTTTGGTGAACTGCAAAAGGTTACAAAGTACAACGTTTTAGCAAATTCTGCTGCTAGGTCAAAGGTGACATCCTTCTATACATGATTTATTTATTGTTAGGCATCAGAAGGAAAGGCCGGACATAAGGGATGCAGAGAGATGTTTCTGTGGGTAGTTGAACTGGCTGGCAGATGGTGGCTTCAGGCTAGGAGTATGCTCTGTGGCTATCACTGCCTGAGAAGGGCACGTGGATGGGCCTGGTGGTCTGTCATTAGAAGCATGTGATATGCAAACTGTTGCTCCTGAGTTTACTAACAGTTCCCGTTCTTCCTCCTCACCCTTCCTCTTCCTCATCAATCTCATTGTCTGCCCCCTACTCCCCATTTTTTTCTCATTAGTATTTCTGTCTTCACATCATCTTGTCCATCTTCTACATCCTCAACAGCTTCCTTCTTCCTTTTCCTCTTTCTTTCCTCTTTGTCCCTCCTCTCTCCCTCCCCCTCCTCCTCCCCCCTTCTCCTCCTCTTCCATATCTACGGCTGCATCTGACATGGTAGGGCAGCCAGTAAGATAGAAATACAGGACTCTAGCTAGAAAGCTGCTGTAGTCTACTTCAGAGGAGGAGTCAGGCACAAAGGTGGCTATAGCCAGCACAGAGCAAGACCCAGGAACAATGAGAGATCACTTTTTTGGAGCAAGTGGTGGGGCCAAAGGGCTTCTTTAAAATAATATTTAGTATTATCATAGCATATGTTTTAATTAGGGTTTCCAATGCTCTGAGGAGACACCATGACCAAGGCAACTCTTATAAAGGACACCATTTAATTGGGTTGGTTTACAGGTTCAGAGGTTCAGTCCATTATCATCAAGGCAGGAAAATAGCAGCTTCCAGGCAGGTATGACGCTGGGGAAGGAGCTGAAAGTTCTACGTCTTCAATCCAAAGGAAGCCAGGAGCAGACTGTCTCCATGTGGCTAGGAGGAGGATCTCAAAAGCCTACCCCCACAGTGACAAGCTTCCTCCAACAAGGAAGCTTGTGATATGCAAACATGCCACACCTACTCCAAAAGGCCACACCTACTCCAACGAGGCCACACCTCCTAATAGTGCCACTCCCTGTGCCAAACATATACAAACCATCACAGCACAGAACACTCCTTGTCAGGATTACTTTCTTGAAACCTTCTTAAGCATCCAGGACAGTATTGCTAATGAGGGTCCCAACATTTGCAGAGGATTTCTAGAGTTCATTCCTTTAAATAACTGAAATTTTATTCCCGCTGATTAGCAGTTTTCTGTCTTACTCCATATCGCAGCAGCCATCACTGAACAACTGTGTGCTTTAAACTATTTTAGATAATCTCACAAGGCAGAAGCACGTATGATTCAATCCTTTCTAGGGCTTGTTCCACTTTGTCTTTGAGGCTCATCTACGTCATGTCTTTCCATAGATGAAAAAAAGGGGTTCCTTTTTTCCAAGGCCTACTAATATTTCATTACATATGTGGCATGTGTGCATGCGCACGGTGCACGCGCTTATGCGCCCATGTGCATGCGCTCGCGAGTATAGATCAGATTGATCTACAGACACGTCTGTAGGAAGTTGTCTTGATGATATCTGTTGATATGAGAAGACAGGCCACGTAGGTAGCGTCATTCCTTGGGCAGAGGGCCCTGAATGATCTGAGTGGGAAGGGTGAGCTGGGCACTGGCCTGGGTGCATGCATGGATTTATCTCTCTCTGTCCTTGGCTATGGGTGTGATGTGATCAACAGTTTCAGGGTCCTGATGCTGTGACGTCCCCGCTTAGATGGACTGTAGCCTGGAAATGTGAGGGAAAATAGACCCTCCCTCTTCTAATTTGCATTTGGCAGTTTTGTTTTATTTTGTTTTTCTATCACTGCCACAGGAAATAAGTGGAGCCTGTTCCTGTATTTCTCTAAGATTTGGATTTCAATGATTTTGGATAATTATCCTAAAGTTGGATTGTCAAATCATGTGCTAGCCTCATGCATTTGTTTTCTGGCTTTATCAATAGAATGGACAAATAAAAGCTACATCCAAGGCCCACAGTGTGATTAATTTGATATACAATGGGAAACAACTCCTACAATCAAGCCAGAACACCACAGCGCACATTAATCTCCCTTTAAAATGAAGAATGCATGAGATCTGCTGTCTTAGCACAGATCAAGCAAATGATGCTGTGTTTTTACTATAGCTCATGGTTATACATTAGATCTCTAAAAGTTAAGTATCATGTAACTGATTCTTTGACTTTATTTTTTGGTGGGGGCAAGGTCTCATGCACCCAAAGATGGCTGTGAACTTATTATATAGACAAGGATAACAGTGGACTTTTGATCCTTCCGTCTCTACCTCTTGTGTGCTAGGGTTGCAGGGTTGCACGACAGTTCAGCAACACTCAGATTGAATCACCATTGCTCTGCAAACTTATCTGAAGAGCAGAAAGTACAATGCTTCAAGTTTTTTATTTCTTAAAAATCATCTTGATCACTTGTGAATTTTTAGAACTGTACTTGTCTATTTCTCTAAAAAATAAAAACCATTGATATTTTAACAGGGATTATAACGATATAAGTAATACAATAATTGTATTACTAAGTTTTCTAACCTTTAAGACAGTTGAAGGGCTTCTCTATAAAGACTAATACCATACATTGGCTGCAGGAGTTCTTGCAGCCTATGCAAATAATATCAAGCAATTGCTAGCCATTTTAAACATTTTGGAGATCTTTTAGCACTTAGGGGATTTGAAATCCTGTGTTTTGTGTATTACTTGTGTGTGTGTGTGTGTATCTGTGTGTGTGTGTGTCTACGGATGCACACACCTAAATGTGGATATGACTCTGAGATGCTGGGCAGCCATTACTGCCCATGAGACAAAGGGAAGCCAGTTCTCAGAGGTGCTAGCTACAGAACTGCTCAGCTGAGTCTTATGGGAGAAGGGTTAAATGACAGTTTCAGCTATAAGTAATTGGGTGGCTTTTAGGCAAAAGTGATTTTGAGCCTAGTTATTTTATTTTACTTAGTTTTCTTTCTTTTTTTTTTTTTTTTAAAGATTTATGTTATTATATGTAAGTACACTGTAGCTGTCTTCAGACACTCCAGAAGAGGGCGCCGGATCTCATTACGGATGGTTGTGAGCCACCATGTGGTTGCTGGGATTTGAACTTATCACCTTTGGAAGAGTGGTCGGGTGCTCTTACCCGCTGAGCCATCTCACCAGCCCTATTTTACTTAGTTTTAAATGGGATCATAGCATTATCTTCCTCATGAGATTGTTGCAAAGATTAAATGAGATTTTATATATGTACATATACATATACATGTACAGGACACAAAATATATACAAAAACCCCATAGGAGTGGCTTGTCATGTTTATTTCTATTTTTTGGTGATGGTGATGGTCAAATGAGTAGGTCACAGTTAAAAGATGCAGGCTCAACCCAAGGCAGCAAAAAGATGCTGATTTTTTTTTAATGTCTTTTTTTTTTCAACTTTTATTAGATATTTTCTTCATTTACATTTCAAGTGTTATCCAGAAAGTTCCCTATATCCTCCCCCCTCCCGGCCCTGCTACCCTACCCACCCGCTCCCACCCCCTGGCCCCGGCGTTCCCCTGTATTGGGGCATATAAAGTCTGATGCTGATGTTTTGGAAAAAAAAAAAAAAAAACAAAACTGAGAAAAGGGGTGGGGGAGATAAGGTAGCCAGAGGCAAGAGGTAAGGTTATAGAGGGATCAGGTGGGCTCTGGGTCGGGACAAAGTGGCCCACGAGAAACCTCCCTTGGTGAAAGGCCAGCGTGTGGGTACCGAGGCCGCACCTGTGGCTCCAGGTGTGCCAGCACCAAGACACTGAATAGACGTTTGTTGGTTCACTGATTAAATGAATAAACAGCGAGGGTATTAACTGAAAAGAAACTGCTATCTCTTCCTTAAGGCGGAAGAGCTGGAAAGCGGCAGGAAGACTTTTCTCC
Organism: Mus minutoides; assembly: GCA_902729485.2. NCBI lineage: Eukaryota > Metazoa > Chordata > Mammalia > Rodentia > Muridae > Mus > Mus minutoides. The sequence continues at coordinate 329,084 of LR750347.1, read as the reverse complement.
AGAGCCATCTGTACGCTTTTTATATTATTTGCCTGGAATCGTGTGGGTGAAGATGCAGCGCTCTATAATTGCCTGTGCCCTTGCAAGGAGCAGATAAGAACATCCGGTGGGGGCAGAAGCAGAGGCAGAAGGAACAGATTTCCCACAGAGTAAAATGTTCTGTTTTCATGAGGGGGGAAAAATGTTCCTTGCTATGACAAGAAGAGGAGACCCTACAGCAGAGCGGCAGATGCCTCCTAATAGAGAGAGATTGCCAGAGTTTCCCACCAGGAGCCGGCTGCTCATTACACGAGGAACCAACGCAGGAGCCGGCATGGCCGCCCTCTCCTCTGTTCTGTGGGCGGGTGCTGGGACTGTTGTATGGACAGAAAGGCGGCTCGCTTTCATTGCTGTGGCCATGGGTGACAGCGGGGTGGTCGTCAGAATCACACTGAACCATCAGCTCCTTTTCATCTGTTCCCACCTTACTCTGCTACGACGCTCGGCGTGTTTCTAATCCTTACTGTAAAACATGTCTGGACAGCCATGGGAATCTGAGACCTATAAAAAGGCTTAGTCATGGGATGAAGATGCAGATGCCTCTACGTGGGGACCAGCTCTGATAGCCACGTCGTTGAGTATTATTTGCATCAGAACTTAGCATGAATGCTAGCTATTTTATCCGCTGTCCCTTTCCCGAGTGTCTCATCTCTTTGGATAATTTTGGCTTTATCTTGTGTGTACTTTAAATGTGGTAATAAATCGAAAGCAAGACCTTTGTCAAGTAGGCAATAGTTCTGCATTCTGATGTGATTCGGGTATACACATTTGCACCCCTGTTCTAAGAAATGAGGCCCATAAAAGTCTCACATGAGTGACGTGTGCGTGTGCATGCGTGTGTTTGTGTGTGTGTGTGTGTGTGTGTGTGCGCGCGTGCACACACACACACACACACACACACACACACACCCCAGCTATGAGTTTAAAGCATATGCTGATCACTGAATCTGCTGATGACATTTTGAGTAGTGAGCCACTCAGTACAGCTGAAGGGTTTGGCATGGTACTTGTTCATGGGAACAAAGAGCTGGAATAAAACATAGCGCTAAAAGTCTTCCAGTGACTGGAGAAGCCGAAAGAAATTAGTATCTTCCCCCCACCCCCAGCCTCCCAACAGAGCTGCTGGTTGAGGCTTATGGTCATCTCAGTGAGAGTTTCATGTGGCTCTTTAGGGCAGACTCCAGCTTGGTGACGCTCTCATGCAGACTCCTTGGGGCTGAGGAGGTAGAGGAGACAAACATTCAAAAGCACGGAGCTTGGGCCAAAGCCTCTCTCACTTTAAGACTATACCAGCTGGAGATTAACTCGAGGTGGCTAGAGTGTATGGTGTAGAACTGGCACTTTGAGAACTTAACATATTGATTCGCCTAAGTGACACTGAGTGTCTGGTACTACCAATGGGTACATGGTTCCTGCTGGGTAGGATCCACCCCTCATTAGAAAGCTGCTATTGGTTAGATGGTTTGGATATGATTGATGTGTAGGAGAAGCTCACTCCCTCTATATCATCATTTCTGTAAGCATCTATTGTAAGTCCATCAGTACTGGGTGCAATGCTAAGGGGCAAAAATGTCCTCTTCAAATAGGCCAGAGACTCGAGTTCAGATACAGACCTCTTCTCTCTAGCTGCAAATCCTGCCTTGAGTGGTCTCATCCCCAAGTTGCTTCTAAGGTCTCAGAAGCAAGAGAAACCTAAGAGTTTCAATTTTCTAAGAGGAATTAGTATCTCTCAGATGCTACTAGTAGAAAATGGATAAGGAAGCTATTCACAAACCCACAAAGCCAATACCTTGTGTTTATTATGTCTCAGACACTGTTCTAAGCATCTGACCGATTTCTCATACTCATGTCATTTCCTGGAAACACCATCATCATTTCTCATCTATATGAGAGAAGTGAGGCACCAGGTTAAAGTTGCTCACGTGCAACTATTTGTCTGTCAGTTGAGTTATTTCCATAGGCCACATACACTATTTTTTGTGTGTTTAATGTGTGCACATGTGTGCATATGCAGTCATGTGTGTGATTGTGCCATGGCGTGTATATGGAGGTCAGAGGACATCCTTAGGCGTTACTTCTCATGGTCCACCTTGTTTGTGACAGGGTGTCTGTGACTTGCTGCTGTGTAACTCAGGCTATCTGGCTTGTGAGCTTCTGGGGGATCCTCCTGTCTCCACATCCTATCTGGTCATAGGAGCCCTGGGACTATAGATGGGCACTGCTGAGCCCAGTTCTGTGTGTTTTTTCAGAGATTCAAACTCAGGTCTCTCCTGTTTTCATGGTAGGCACTCTACCCACTGAGCTATCTATCTTTCCAGCCTTATACATTATTAATTATTGATCCACACTACTTTGTGACCACTCTACTGAAAACTACGCAAACTGACTAGTTCTGTTATTAATATAAAACTATGACATGATACAGCATAAAAAAATCAGGACTCTCCCCTTGTTATTGGTCCCACATTAATGCTTTTCTCCAAATGATCCCCAATTTTAAAATCCATTAATCATCATGAGGAAGTGCCGTGGGAGCTGGGGCTGCCTGCCTACCCATTAGCTATTTCTGAGGTAGGCTGAGGAGCTAGTTATGAAAGAATCATATTATTTAACCTGATGCCTCAGAACTTGAGAAACAATAGACTTGGTGAGTTGGAAACTAGGTAGGCAGAGGTGATGTCTCTATGGAAACAGATGCGAAGATCCAAGTAAGTAGTGGACCCATTAGATTTTCACAAAGAAACAATAGATTGTGCTTGCTTGACTTGCTTTTCTATAAACTGTTTATCATGGAGGCTGATCACAGCCAGGGGTAAGGTAGAAACATACTTCTCTCTCAGTCACTGCCCCGGAAGGTGCCAGCTCTTTTAGGAAACTATCTCTTGGTGACGTCTTGTCCAGGTGCCAGATCTTAGTCATTAAACCTTGCCTTTTCTTGTTTTTAAAGACTTATTTTTTTTATTCATGAAAACTTGTCTCTGTGTGTATGCGCATATGTGTGTGGGTGACTGCAGAAGCCCAAGAAGTCAGATGCTTTGGGACAGAGTTACAGGCAGTTGTGAGCCATCTGACAGGGGTGTTAGGGATGCAGATCCAGGCTTCTGAATGAGTAGCCTGTGCTTCCATCCACGTAGCCATCTCTCTGACCCCTCCACGCTGTAATCTCAACAACCTTCCATTCAACCAAGGTTTTCCCCTGTTTCACTGAGGACCAGACTTGTGGCTCCAGGACCTGATCTGGGGAGATGTAAGGGTGATTCTGTCACCTTGGAGTGGCACTGTGGGCCGTTCTGGTTCTAGGCTGTCTTCTACATGACACAATCCCTTTAACAGCTGAAGTATTAGAAGAGATGAGATGGGCCAAGGCCTCTGCCTCCCTTAGTGTCTATAGCTTAAACGGTTCAGCCTCTAGGCTGCCTCCACCATCCTATCAGCCTGCCTTACCTGACCGCCTCGTAAGGTAACTGAAGGAAGCCTGTCAAAGCAGCAGAAAGAGCTTTGTTCCTTCTTAGTACGTGCTATGGAGGGAGTCCTCTAAGTTCCAGTTTGTGATGTGAGATGCTGAAACCCCTTTCCCCCAGCTTGGGTCCTGTGTTCAGACAGGAAGCAGTCTCTTTTTATACTGTACATGATGTTAAACTAATCAAACCCACAGGGATATATAAATATTATGGTGTTTTTCTGAAGACCATAAAGGACTCCTTCCTTCCTTCCTTCCTTCCTTCCTTCCTTCCTTCCTTCCTTCCTTCCCTCTCTCCCTATTTCCTTCCTTCATTCTTTCCTTCCTTTCTTCCTTCCTTTCTCTCTCCATCCCTCTCTACCTTCCTCCCTCCTTCCTCCATCCCTTCTTCCCTTTGTCCCTCCCTCTCTTCCTTCCTTCCTTCCTTCCTTCCTCCCTCCTTCTTCCATCCCTCTCTTTGTCCTTTCCTCCCTCCCCTTCCTTCCTTCCTTCCTTCCTTCCTTCCTTCCTTCCTTCCTTCCTTCCTTCTTTCCTTCCTTCCTCCCTTCCTTCCCTCCTTCCTTCTTTTGCTCATTCTCCCCTCTCTCATTCTCTTTCTCCTCTCTCTAATATGAACTAAAGTTTGAGGAATAAAAGGCCCAGAAAATCGTTATTGTCTTAATTCCAATGAGACAACTTTAGCAGAGCAGAGGAATTATAGGTTGTTTCCTAAGAAACTGGAGTTGTGCTTCCCCATGCCCAGGACTATTAGCCTGACCAATACTGAAACCAGCCACTGGGAACTCTGAGCTCAGCTTGCCCTTCTGTTCTGAGCTTGCCAGTTGCGAGTGCCTGGTGACTGGTTCAAAAACGCTGAACTCATGACTTTCTTCCAAATGTCACTGAAATGTTCCAAAGGTTAAAACAACAAACAAACAACCTAAAGGAACTAAGGAAAATGTGATATTCCTATGCTAGACCCATGAAGGGGTTTCTGTGTCTATCATGCAGAAGGCTCAGAGAGTGCAGAGCAAGCTTGACCTGTGTTTATTACCCAAGCAGGAGAACTTTATTACCCAAGCCGGACCCCTGCATAAATCCACTGGCAGGGCCAAAGGTGAGGGATAGCACCAGAAAAAATGGTGGCAAAAACTGTTCTGTTTGGACCCTGAAGACCACACAGTTGCTAGGGCCTGCCTGCAGAGGGAGACGACACCAGTGTAGTAGTTACTTACCTACTGCAAGGATGAGACATTAAGAAATGTGTGGAGAGTGTGTGTGGCTAAGATTAGTGCCGGCAGTCACTCCTTATGAGGACACCACTTTGCTTTGCAAAGCAATAGCAAGCGTTTGTTTATTTCACCCTGTTCAGCTGTTTAACAATCCAAATGCTGGTCAATCCTCATAATTAAAAATATCCCAAATCTGAAGTGCTCCAAAATTAAAAAAAAAAAAACAAACTTTTGAGTGCTAACATAAAAAGTCTATACTTGACTTTGTATGAAAAAAAACCAGTTTAAATGAACAAAATCATTTAACACATTGTATAAAATTACCTTAAATATATGTGTATACATGTGTGTGTGCGTATAAGGTATATATTCAAACATATGTGAGTTTTGTGTTTAGATTTGGGTCTTATCTCCAATATTACCTTATTATATATATGGATATAATGGTCCAAACATTTTGAGAAAAGATAGTTATCCTGTGCCTCTTATGTAGGCATCAAGTTATACAGGGGTAAAGAAAGAGAGCTATAAGCCTTTTCCTTCTTTCATTTGGGCCTAAGAGTTTTGAGCACCATCTCCTTGAAGAGTCACTTTGAAGTACCTGAATCCCTTGCAAGAACAAGTAAGTCGAAACGGCTGGGCATGTGAAATGGTTTAGCTCAGGGAAGAGGATCAGTAGGAACTCTTGGTGCTTTCTTTGTTCTGCATACTCCCTTCCCTGTGGTCTCCTGAGGACACAGCGCTTTCTTCAGACTCCTCCTCCTCCTCCTCCTCCTCCTCCTCCTCCTCCTCCTCCTCCTCCCCTTCTTCTTCTTGTAATACGTTTTATTTTGTGTGTCTGTGTATTTTGACTGTGTATGTATTTATGTACCATGCACATGCTTGGTGCCCGTGGAGGCCAGAAGAGGGCGCTGGATCTCCTGGAACTGGAGTTACCTACAGTTTGTGACCTGCGATGTGGGTTCTTGGTCCTTTGTCACAGCAGCAAGTAAGCACTGAGACAATTCTTCAGCTCCCCTCCCTTACTCTTTGAGGCCGCTTGGAAGAGAGGTGAAATACATTTTATGTAACGCAGCTCTCTAGACAGTTGGTCGTCTTCTATGGTCAGGGGTTATGGAGTCCTTCCCCAGGCTCTATTCCTTGCAGAACTCTTTCCTGAAGGGTAAATCGGGCATGTGGAAAGTTGTGGGAAACGAGGCTGAACTTGAAATAAGTGAAGAGAACTGAAGGGCGCAGGAAAAAAAAATATTCCATCAAAATTAAATTTCCTCCCCCATGCGATTCCACCATTAGGTAATCAGCCCCCTGGTTTTTAGAGGATTATATCACTCTTTTTTTTTTTTTTTTTTAATTTAAGAGTTGAGTCATCAACTATTCAAAAGAAATACTGAGTGAATTAAAACCAGAAGTCCTTATGAGCTACTGCCTCAAAAGCAATAACGCTGCACCATTTCAATTAGTGCAGAGCTCACCGGAAAGTGTGTAGGATAAGGACGTGTTGGGAGGTAATAGCACGGAAGGGGCCAGAAACTTAGCAGGTAGGAGGGTCCCCGAGACTCTGCCTGTTGAGAACTGTGAGTGGGGCTTTAACCTGCCCTCGGATGTTCTGCCACACCTGGGGGATGCAGGGAGGGCGCTGAGGAGAGCGTGGACTCCACAGCCAGGCTGCTGGAGGTAGGAGGATGGGCGAGCCGCCTCTTCCTATCTCAGGAAGTAGGAGTAAGTAATTTAACTCCTCCGTGTCCTAGTTTCTTCACACGCCAGCCCCTGCCCCAGAGGGCTGTTGTGAGCTTAAGCGAGGCAGCAGCACAAGGAAGGGTGAGAGCCATCTGGGGCAGCCACAGAGCTTAGTCATTCTTGGTATATTCTCTACTTCACAGAGAGACGTCTGCTGGGTAAAAAGTGAGAGCCAGGGTTTTCTGAATATCTGTGCTCCAGGATGTTGTACACAAAAGACCCGCGCTCCTGGATACTGTGTGTAAAATGCAAAATCATTTAAGCATCCCATCCTTGTGAAATGGGTCTTCTCACCCTTAGTTTGCCGGTTGAGAATATTGAGCACCTGAAAAGGCATCCCATGATGCTTTTCACGAGGTTGTCTCTGGGAGGGATTGTGTAACTTGTAGAACCTTGTCTACATAGGTGTGGGCAGGATCTTTGACTATGAGATGATCTTCACTCTTTTGATGGGGTCATGAGACAAAGGTGGAAGGGCTTGCATATATAATAAGTAAAGGTCTCTAGTCAGTTGATTTACTTAATCAGCTTGGGCTGGGAGTACCTCAATTGGATGGTTCATTTAAGTGGACAAGAGTGTTCATTTAGGGAGACTTCTTACTCTATGGGACTTGATGAGAAAATGTAGTGATTTGGATAGAAAGGAATAGATAGGGGTGTTGGCTCAGTCCTAGAATCGCATGGAAACTTAGAGTTGGGGGAAATGGAAGCTCAGCCACAAGCTCGACCTTGGGTGGAAAAGCTACCTCAATGGGGCCCTCAGTTGTGTTCTAACTCTGGGAAACTGACCCATGGGACCTGGGAGCAAAGTCATGTGGCTTTAAGATGCTAAGTTTGTGGTAACTTGTTATACAGAAATTAAACCTGAGACACCCACCTAAAGAGTCAGGTTCTGAATTATTAAAAAGGTGTTGCATAAGGGAAAGATGAACGTGTATTTGAGTTGGAAGAGCTGACATTTTCATATGGACAGCCAGGTGTGACTGAAATAATCTCAATGCAGCTTTCCTGGAGCCTAACACTGGATTAAGGCAAGAGTGCTAGGATTAGGGGAGGGGGTGTAGCAACGGATTCCAGGCTTCCCAAATCTATTTCCTGAAAAGTGCAGAAAGGTAAGAATTGTCACTTCGAGAGGTAGTGGGGGGAAAACGAAAGTTTTTAGAAAGTGTTATCACACTGAGATATTTGCTGAGAGAGTCATGGAATGTACTGATGTCTGTTGGTTTACAGCCCCAGCTTTCTCATTGTGAGCACAGCCATCTTCTTCTGCCTGTGTGGGAAAAATACACACCACCATGTTTCCCATTCGACCTATCTGAAGCTGCGTAGTTCTGCGGTGCTGAGAATATCCACATAGTTACACAACGGCCTAGAACAGCAGTTGTCAACCTGTGTGTGTGTGTGTGTGTGTGGGGGGGTGAATGACCCCTTAATGGGGGTCACCTAAGACCATCAGAAAACACAGATATTTACATTACTATCCATAACGTGGCAAGATTACAGTTAAAATGTAGCAACACAAATAGTTTTATGGTTGGGGGTTACCACAACATGGGGAACTGTCTCAAAGGCTCACGGCACTGAGAACCCCTGAGGTGGAACTCTCTCACCTTCTCCAATGCTTCTCATCAACTTCCTATCCAGCCCTTGGCAGCTGCCATTTCACTTTTTGCCTTTATAAACTTGACAATTAATTACTCCATAGAAGTTAAATTGTGCAACATTTGTCTTTTTTGCAACTAACTCCTCTTTATTAACATAAAAGCTTTTTGTCTATTATTAATTAGACCTGGTTAGAAGCCCGAGACATTGACAGATGTCTAGCTAATTAAGTCACACGGCAGTTGACAAACCTCCGCTCAAACACAAGTCATTTATTTAAATGAGACAGGATATTCAGAATTAAAAACCTGATAAAGATGATGCAATAAACCTTAACTCTAGTTTTTCTAACGTTTTCCCATAGCCAGCAGTTAAAATGTATTCATTAACAATTTTAAATTAATTTATGTTAAATCTATTGTTTTTCATCTAAAGAAGAAATGGTCCTCATTATTTTTAGTATTTAGCACATGGATTAAAATGTATACTAAAATAGTCTATGGCTATCCTACAGACACATCACAGAAAAATTTACCGGGAGGCTTAACAGATTTATAACAACCTGATTTCTTTCATCTGAATTTGGAAGACTGGAAAAACCAAGAAGTAAAATCTAAGAGTGCAGGATGTGCAGAGAAAGGGAGAGTAACAGACTGAGTATCATCAGTGAATAGTGAGCGACACGCCCACTCTGCAAGCATCATCAGTGAATAGTGAGTGACACGCCCACTCTGCTAGCATCATCAGTGAATAGTGAGCGACACGCCCACTCTGCTAGCATCATCAGTGAATAGTGAGCGACACGCCCACTCTGCTAGCATCATCAGTGAATAGTGAGCGACAGGCCCACTCTGCTAGCATCATCAGTGAATAGTGAGTGACACGCCCACTCTGCTAGCATCATCAGTGAACAGTGAGCGACAGGGCCACTCTGCTAGCATCATCAGTGAATAGTGAGCGACACGCCCACTCTGCTAGCTACAGCCGTTAACTTGATGTGGCTCACAGTTAGTTATCTGACAGTCCCAACTGAAAGGCTGCCTCAGTCAGATTACCCAGTGAGCATTCCCTTGATTAATAATTAATGTAGGAGCATCATGGTTTGAATATGCTTGGCCCAGAGCGTAGCACTTTTAGGAGGTGTGGCCTTGTTGGAAGAAGTCACCGTGGGATTGAGCTTTGAGACTTTCCTTCTAGCTGTCTGGAAGACATTCTTTTCCTGACTGCCTTTGGATTATGGTGTAGAACTCTTGGCTCCTCTCCAGCACTGTGTTTGCCTGGATACTGCCATACTTCCTGCCATGAAATAATGGACTAAATCTCGGAAGCCATCCTCAATGAAATGTTGTCCCTTATAAGAAAGAGTTACCTTGGCCATGGTGTTTCTTCTCAGCAATGGAAACCCCAACTAAGACAAGTGTTCAGTTAACTGGACCTGGAAGGTTCTTCGTGAATCCCAATGCCAGATACTGAACTATATGATCTAGATTTACTCAGCTGGATCTTGGTTTTGCTTTGATTGGATTGTAACTATGCCCTGATTCCTCTCTCTTGGAATAAGAAAACATGAAACTTGTTTTTGACTTTAGAGGAGCCCATAGTTAAGAGACTTCGGATTTTAAAAGAGAACCCAGACTTTAATAATCATTGGGATTTGCTAAAGACTTTGGGGTTTTAAAAGTTATACTATGTATTGTATCAATGTGCTATATTGCGGACAGTTATAAGTTAGGTGATGTAGTTGTGTTTCAAGTGGACAAGAGGTGGAGTCTCCTAGTCATCTTCAGCTATCAATTGGACATAACCCTGAGGTATCTGAGGAAGTCTCAGCTGCGTGATTGCCTACAACAGATTGGCTCATGGGCCAATCTGTGGGACATTTCCTTGATTCCTGATTGCTATAGGAGGTCTGTACCATCTCTAGGAAGGGGAAATAAACCCTTTCTTACTCTAAGTTACTTTTGCTCATGGTGTTTACTACAGCAATAAGGGAGCAACATCAGAAAGCTCAGGAGCACAGTGTTCAACTCCCGTAATAGTGGCAGTCTGGACTGTGAAGAGGCTCTGTGAACTCACAATGTCCACAGTGCAGAAGCCGAGTATACAGAAGCACTAATTCCTACAACAATTCTCTGAAAGACATTTTCTTTCCTTTTCGAAGATGTCAAAGCAAAAGATAGAAATATTAATAAACTTGTCTAGATGCCCAAACTAGTGAGCAACACACCAGATTTCAAAGTCATGTCTGTAACATTCCGGAGCCTGTGTGCTTCTCACTACATCAAATTGTAACTCATGCTTTCCCTGAAGAACTTTTCCTTAACAATTGTACTGGCTGGTTTTGTGTCAACTTGACACAGGCTGAAGTTATCACAGAGAAAGGAACTTCAGGTGAGGAAATGCCTCCATGAGATCTGGCTGTAAGGCATTTTCTCAGTTGGTGATCAAGCGGGGAGGGTCCGTTGAGGATGGTGCCATCCCTGGGCTGGTAGTCTTGGGTTCTATAAGAAAGCAAGCTGAGCAAGAAAGGGGAAGCAAGCCAGTAAGTAACATTCCTCCATGGCCTCTGCATCAGCTCCTGCTTCCTGACCTGCTTGAGTTTCAGTCCTGACTTCCTTTGGTGATGAACAGCAATGTGGAAGTGTAAACTGAATAAACCCTTTCCTCCCCAACTTGCTTCTTGGTCATGATGTCTGTGTAGGAATAGAAACCCTGACTAAGATAATAATACTACACCAGTAAAATTATAGCCAAACTTATTGGTACCAGAGATTAATAAAACGTATTTTGGGGATATAGTTCAAAATTATGTTTTTGAAACGAGGTAAGTTGAGAATTGTTAGGTCTCAACCCATGGACAAGTCTCGCTCAGTACCCATGATTTCTCCCACTGCTTCTCGCCCCACCCCCTATCCTAAACCCCTCCCTCCAAGGGGCTGGGCCTCAGCTATGATTGCTCCCAGTGCTTCTCGCCCCGCCCCCTACCCTAAACCCCTCCCTCCAAGGGGCTGGGCCTCACTCAGTACCCATGATTGCTTCCAGCGCTTCTTGCCCCGCCCCCTACCCTAAACCAAACCCCTTCTTTCAAGGGGCTGGGCTTCACTTCCCCTTCCCCAGCCTGATTCCTATATATCACAGCCTTTTGGCTACACTGGTCTCCTGGCTCAGTCTGCCTCTCCTTGGTCAGCCGCTCCTCCCTCCATCCCCATCTCTCCTCTCACTAGTCTGCCAGCTAAGTTCAGCCTGGACTCTTCCTTCTGCCTGCTTTCTCCCTTACATCTACAGTAAAAATCTCCATACGTCAGGAGTAGTCATGTCCTTTTCCATTTATTTATTTACTTATTTATTTTTATTTTCTTCATTCAAGAACCATCCCAGGGACACTACAGAAGACAGTTTTCTTGGGATGACAAGAATCATCTGAGGACAGAACTCATTTGGAGACACACTTAGAAGCACCAGTAGTTTACTGCTGGAAAGAGTCATTTAAAATAAGGACCAATAGAAAACAATGAGTGGAGTCAGATAATCTGAGCCATACTTTGACTTATTAGAATTCTGAAGTAAAGAGTTTGGCATGGCGGCATAGGCCTTTAATCCCAGCACTGAGGAGGCAGACACGGGTTAATCTCTGAGCCTAGGCCAGCCTGGTCTACAGAGTAAGTTCCAGGACAGCTAGGGCTGTTACACAGAGAAACCTTGTCTTGAAAAAAACAAAATAAACAAATAAATAAGGAGAGAAAAGAAAAAAAAAAAGAATTCAGAAATAAGAAAAATCAAATTGCCCAACCAGGGTGTCCTGTTATAATCAGCCAAAATCAATTCTAGTAGAGTAACATGAGTTTCTTTAAAGACACAAAATAGCTGTAGCTTGATTGCACATACGCATATAACAAAAATAAATAATGTGTCAATCAAAAGTAATATATGAAAGTTCCTGCTTTAGCACATTCTGACTTGGTATTATGAGCAGTCTACACTGCTCATAACGTAAAGAGTAAGCAATCATCCTGCGCTGTTATCTCAATTTACAGTTTTCTGATGACTGACACTCAGCATCCTTTCATATGCCCGTCAGTCATCTGGATTTCCTCTTCTGTGAACTGACAGTTCATATATTATGTAAATAGCCAGCCTTCAGCATCTAATCTTACTGAAATTTCTTAATAGATGGGAAAGTTCGGAGATTCTTTTGAAGTTTCTACCCAGACAACATGGGAAAGACAGAGAAGCTTACAAAATCTTGTTTCCTCTTCTTCCCAAGTCTGCAGATAGACCAGATTTCCCAGCCTTCCTCCCAGGAGGCTTGATCACATGACTGATTGAATTCTAAATGTGTAATACGATGAAGATGGTGCAATTGGCGCATCATAAAACTTATCTGTTTTCTTTCATTATTTTCTGCTCATTAAGGGAAGGCTATGAAGATCTTCTAGGGGTCATGGATAAGATGGGAGGATGCTTCAGTTTGGGGTAATCCCGTGAAAGGCTACATGTCTATAATATAAGCTTCCACACTAGGCTATAATTTGATGAGAAATTAATCTGTTGGGTTAATCTACTGCAAACTGAAACTTTATCTTCCATTGTAGCTAAAGTTATCACTAACTATATATTGACATATTATTTGTGAATTACTATCCTATTTCTTCTTTTATAATATTTAATATTGTTTACTTTTATTTTGTTAGGGAACCACCTGGGAACTGATTCAATGTTCAATAAGATTTGGATAGTGCCTTCTTGGTCTTTTACAGATTTCAAGGGTTATTGAAGATTCTCTATAGAGTAAGCTTCATATACAAATGCCTATATACATACATACATATATGCCCACAGACATACTTAAACATTTTACTTAGGTGAATAAATTACCTTCACATTCCTAACCTAATACAAATATTTTCTTATGAATATGTTTTTAATTTTGTCCAAAGCTCACCTACTTCTTTTACTATCAGTATCATATATTTTTTGATCTTTAATCTTTCAATGTAATAGATAACATAATAGATCTTTCTCATAGTAAATCATCATAAATTTCTGGTAAACCCTCTCTTATTATGTATATACCTATATACACATATGTACACATATGTATATATATGTGTATATAGGTATATAAGTGTGTGTGTGTGTGTGTGTGTGTGTGTGTGTGTGTGTAGTGCTGGAGTTCTAGAGAATTCCTAGAGAGCTGATAATCTTCAGCATATAAAGGAATCCTGAAGAAGTAAGTTCTAATACCAGCAAAGAAACACCCGAGTATCAGCACAGATGAATTTGACAGTAAGAGCGAGGGAAGAGGGTAAAAACTTCCTTCTTCCAAGTCCTTGTATGGAGGCGCCAGCAGGTGTGGCCCAGAGTTAGGGTGCTTCTCAATTCAAATGGTGAGATCAAGAATGTCTCTCATGATGTCCTCAGTGGCTTGAGTATTCGTGGATTCTAGAGGGAGTCAAGTTAATAACCAAGATTAGCCATCACACTAGGGAAAACTGATTTTACGTTTGCCCTCATCTTCTCGGTCAATGCCTTCTACACTCCAGGCTTGGCTGTGTGCTGCTCCAGGCACACGGAGTGTCTAAGGGTGATTTGGGGTTTGGAAATGGCATCCTCGAGGCATCTCTAGGCGGAGATGAATTTTCATGTGAAGTCTTCAGTCTGGAGCTTCCTAGATACATAACCCAAACTGACATGAAGTGTTTGCTGGCCCGTGGGGTCACAGCTCTTGGGAAGAATATTCCTCACTCTCAGTGTAGACGGAGAAGATAATCTACCCTGATATTTCCTTTTGCCTATGAGTAGATTTGTCCTGTGGCTATTTGTCCATATCCATATGGTTATTTAATGTGGAACCCCTTCAGGGTTGATGTTTTGCAAAATGATTTCCCGTCTCGGTCCTCTTTGGCTCAGAAGATTATTAATTTTTAAAATTTTATCTAGAGTCTTCCAGCTGTCTCTAATAGGTATTTTTAGGCTAACAAGTTATTCTGAATGTTGCCTGAACAGGAAGTGATTGCTTTCCCCAGCTAAGAACTTAAAAAAGTAAAGGGGGCTTAGCAAACTGAGATCTACAGGATAAAAATTATACATAAGCAAACAGATCAATTAGTGGGAGGAATTTGCATAACAAAAGGTTTCACCCTAGGACTGCTTAAAATATCTAGGATCCCAGGGTGTGCTTAGAGCATCTGGGAGACAGTCTATTGTGGGAGTCTTTGAGGTCTGTGGTTACAGAGATCCTGGTGAGGATCCTTTTGTAAAGCAGAGAATCCTTCTTACATGTGAATGATAACTCTTTAATTTGCCAGTTTGTGAGTTTGGGCCCTTGTATATCTAAGTTTTGTCATTTGGCTTCAATAGTAGACATCTAGATAAAAGTCCTTTGTAGAGAGTATAGAATTAAGTCTCCCGAGTATGCTTTTGTATTTTGACATTAGATAATCCAAACAATCTGCATATCTAAAGGGCAGAGTAATGAGATCTTTCAAATATTGAGTATGTGCATTTCCACATCATTTCCCATGGGTCTTGTTAATTGAAATCTGTCCAAGACATTTCCCATTCAATGATTTATTTCTTTGGATACGTTTACTTAAGCACACAACAAACAACATCTTTACCAGACCATAATTGTTCCTTCATTGTGTTCAACATTAGTGATGAAATTACTGTCAGTATTACAGGGTGCACACACACAGACTCGTTCATTACTTTGTCTAAGGCCAGTACTATAAGCACTGAATAGAACAGAAATATTTTTCTTCCCTCTAGAGCAAACAATGATGATTAGAAAGCTTATCTCATTATCTCTACAATCTGCTCCCCGAGTTCCATTCTGATACATCATTAAATATTTTAATAGAGTAGGATGTGAATGCATGTGTTCTGAAGGAAACAGGAAGCAAGTATTCACTGCTGCTATGCTGTTGAACAAAATCGGATTCTCAGTCTGGCTTGCATATTGGAGTCTCTGCAGAGCATCCAATAACTCTGATGCCTGGCTCCTACTCTCAAGATTTTGATTTAATTCGTCTGGGGTGAGTCTGACAGTGGACATTTTAACGTGTAGCCTGCATTAAGACCTGAGCTTTTTTAGTCAGATCTCAATTAGTCAGAGCCACTTAATCAGAACCCTCAACCAACTGACCCTGGGGAAGAGGAAGGGTGGGCAGGACTGTAGGACTAAGTTCTGTTTCTGAAAGAGAAAAGCAGCCATTGGAAAAGCTCTGGGTAGCTATTCACTCTAGGAAGGGAGGGCCCACATGACCTAAGCTTCTGATTCACAATTCTCAATAGAATAGGATGAAGAAAGAATCGGTCATTGAGGAAACGGAGTTAAGTGTGTCTTTCTCTGTTTACCTCTCTTGCATCCATCATGGAGAAAACAAAAGTTAATTTTAATTAACAAGACGCAATAGTGTCTTGGTGTACTGATGATTGGGTGGTTAACTCATATATATGAGATATAAAACAAGTATATTTGATGTGGGTGGTTCATGGTTATAATATCCCAAGGCAACTCTCTCTTCCCCTATCTATTACTTCAAATTTATTCAGTGGTACTCATTTAGTTTCTCCTTGCCTCTGAATCAAAACTTAGGCAGTCTTACTCACTGTTCGAAGTTAAAAAAAAAAAAACCCAAAAACAAACTATGATCATTTTACACAGAAAACCAGTCTCAACTTGGTAATCAAATATATTCATCTTATATACTAGTGGAAACTGCAATCTTGAGAAGTTAAGGCCCCTCACTGTTCCAAGTTAGGCCCTTGAAAGGAAAGACTGGTCATAGAATATGCACTGGTTGGTGTCTCCTCCTTCATGAGCACCAGACTCTATGTACTTTTAGGTTTAAATTATATTGAAAGCTTAGCATTCCTTTATCATGTTATATTATATGATATATAATGTACAGCTAGCTGTTTCTGACTCTCCTCCACCTTTTCCATCTGATATGGCAAATTGACTTTTAAACTAAATCCATTCTTTTATATTATGTGTATGGGTGTTCTTCCTGCATGTACATCTATGCACCATATGCATTCATGGCCTTTGGAGACCAGAAGGGGGTGACAGATCCCCTGGGATTGGGGTTATAGACAGTTGTAAACTGCCATGTGAATGCTGAGAATCGAACCTAGGTTCCCTGGAAGAGCAGCCAGCGCTTTTAACTACTGAGCCGAGCTATCCTCCATCTTTCCAGCCCTTGGCAATTTGTCTTTTAAAACTACTTCAGGAGCCTGGGGAGATAGATGGTTTAGCCAGTAAAGTGCTTCTCACACAAGCATCAGGATTTTAGTTCAGATTCCCCAACAGCCACAGAAAGGTTAGGTGGCAGCATGCCTCTGTG
The DNA here is from genome assembly GCA_902729485.2 of Mus minutoides. Taxonomy (NCBI): domain Eukaryota; kingdom Metazoa; phylum Chordata; class Mammalia; order Rodentia; family Muridae; genus Mus; species Mus minutoides. Next base: position 312,684 of record LR750347.1, on the reverse strand, counting down.
GCCCCAGTACTGAGAAGGTAGCAGGATTGCTGGTTCTAGCTGGTTCACCACTCAAGCTGAATTAGTGAGTTTCCTTGAGAGAGCCTGTCAAGACTGAGAGAGATACCCAACATTGACCTCTGCCTCCATACACACACACACACACACACACACACACACACACACACACACACACACACACATATATATACACATACATAACAGCAACATACACATACGGATGTAGAAGAACATACATGTGGGTACACACAAATCCACTTTGGACCTCCATCCCCCACTGAGTCCATTGTTAGGCAGATACAGCCAAGAATTTACTAAGGAAGTCAGGAGTAATTCAGTACTAAGTCAACACTTATCTGGGGGCCTTCTGTGGTACCGCTCAGTACTAAGTCAACACTTATCTGGGGGCCTTCTGTGGTACCGCTCAGCGTCAGACTGCCTTAGGTGGCGAGTATCCAGACTGTTCATTTTCCAGACGAGGGAACTCAGGAGGTCAAACGACCGGCTGGATAATTTCACGGCTGCTCAGGGGACTGCATGAAACTTTCAGCATATCATACTGCTCGGTTTAACAGAATGGGGCATCCCACTAAATTAAAAAGGTTGTCAACTCCACGGATGAAAAACTCACACAAGGAACCATGGCTCATCTCGGAGGATGCTAGATGGGTCTGAAGCATGGTGCAAAGAGCAGAAACATGCAATCAAACAGGCTCAGGGCTTCACTTCATCTTCCAGCCTTAGGCAATTTCTTTAACTTTCCTTAACTGCAGGTTCCCCAGATGCAAAGCAGAAAACGAATGCTCATCCTAAGAGTGTTGTTAGGTGAGTATGAGCTATATCTCACTGTGATATCTCCGAGGTGCTTTAAGAATGCCAGGTGTTACAAGCACTGCTGCAGCAACTCTAGAAAATGCATATTTCAAAAGCATTTATGGACTTTCCTAAATGTTTTACAGAATAATTGAGCAGTGTATTGTTAACAACTTGTTTAGTAGCAACAAAGAGGAAACATCTAGACATAATTTACTTCTCCTGCCCTAAATTCTCTCTTTGACAGACATCCTCCACTTGATCCTTACCCAATTCAGACAGAGGGGTCAGTTCCCATTTCATAGTGACGGGGACCACATTTTATACGTGTTATAGTTATTTCAGTTTGCAGCATCATTTGTGATCATCCATATGAATGTGCGTTACTTAAATCAACTTGAAGTGATCTGTATATTTAAAGCAACTAGAACACTGTTTGGTTCACAATGGACATAAGGTTACCTTTACTGATGTTATGAATATATCTTCGGACTTTTCTATGTGTTCTCCTCTGTGAAAACAAAACATAATTCTCCTGGACACCACTTTCTCGATTGTTTGAAACTCCAAGGATCATGGGCCACCAACATCAGCTTAAACGGTGTTTGTACTCACTAGGGACATCAGGGTGTTGCTTGAGGGAGTGAGCCTGTGCAGAAGGGTTGGTAACAATTTCAGCTTCAAAGAGTGGTTTGTTTTATAATACATATACACATTACACATCTTTTCCCACTTGGCTTTTGTCACAAAAGTCCCAAGACTTTTTTTTTAAAAGGCTTTATTCTCTTTAGAAATTTACATGTTGGGGAGATGTTGCGACCACCTGTTAGGGAGAACTCTCCCATCACAAAGTCCGAAAGCCTTTCCCTGCTGAATACTTATGGTAACTCATGAAGGTTGGTTTCTCTCAGGAGAAAGAATGCGTGGATGAGAACAGGCACAGAAGGGCGGTAGACTCGAGGATGCTATACATCTGTATCGTATCCGCAGCTTGCCCCTTATCCAAGGTAGCCCAGAAATGACTCATTTTGTGGTCATGGCAGCCATTTAGCTGCCTCAGTATGAATGTCACTTGTTTTTTTTTTTTTTTTTTTTTTTTTTTTTTTTTTTGGTACTGATTCCTGCTGCTTCTCTTCTGGGATAGAATTATCAGAAAGAAAAAGTCTCCGTCTCCCTAGCAAGGTATAGATTGGATAAGACAGCGATCCATCATTAGCCTGTAAATATCCAATAAAGGCACTCTACTTTCTGCTGCTCCTCCTGAGTTACCTGCTGCATATGAAAGTGCTTGATGTGTTTAGGACACTGCCACTCACCTGGTCCCTGTCACCCCTCATGGTAGCAGAGGAGGGGAATGTGATGGAGAGGAGGCAGGCTGCTCAGGGTTCTGATATTGCATAGCGGTCCACGGGTTCTCTGTGAGTGAGGCTGGATCAGTCACGCTACCGCCCACCTTCCCCTCTTCCTCGTTTTCTCGTCTAACAGCGCAACCCATGTGGCATGCTTTTCCGAAGATGCATTGGGGGAACGTCTCATCATGCATAGCAGGGAGTTAATAAAGCCCTGGGCAGAGGCAGGCTCTTCTGCAGAAACCTAACAGTCTCTGAGAAGCACATTCGAGACTCATCATTTCTCCAGTAACTGGCGAGAAACCCAGAAGCGTGAGGCGCACTGCGTGTTTTAACAGATATTCTGGGAGATGGCAGCGTTGAACATGATGTAGCTAAGTTATAAAAAGATCGGCTGAAACATGCCGGGAGGGGTGGGGTGGGGTGTGGGGAGCTCTCTGGAAAGAGACATGGAGTCCAACAGACTCAGGCTTGAGTCCTAGCCCAGCCATGTACCACATCCCCTGGGTGTGCTGAACATGCATTCGTCTCCAGCCCTTCTGCTGTAAAATCCGGAGGAAGGATGACGCCTACGTTATCAGACCTCCAAGGGGTAGAAATGCTTTGTCAGTTACAGAGCTAATGAGAACTCTTTGGGAAAGTAGCGGGGACCTTATCCTGGTCACTTCCCCTCCGGGAGCAGTCAAGGAAGTGGAATTCAGCCCTGGTCCCCACCACTAAAGAAACACTGGGTCTCCCCATTTCGGCCTCAATCCTGTTGTGCAGTCGGCCGGGTTGTTGACCCGAGTTTACTCTATAGCCCACTGTCAGGCCCGTGTGGTTGCCAATCAAGAATGCACCAGGGATCGCAGCCTTCACTTGCAAGTGGGCAGGGTGGAGGGCAGATGCAGTCCTTGGGAACAGGGGATATGGCTACCTCCCTTGACAGTGGCTATGGTGATCACCGTGAAAATGTCTGGACCTTTTATGTATCTTATTTCTGAGCTCTATTTGTGGGTCAACATTGGACCAATAGTCTAGTGCATCCCTACCGCCCATTTCTCTACTCTGCATCTTCTTGTAGCTCCTGGCTCCTTTCCTTCTTTTCTGTGTGTGAGGAGTAAGATTGTGAGCCTAGTATCCACCACTATCCACTCCTGCTGCAGCTTCTTCCCCCAAGCAGAGTCTGCAGAGCCTTCCTTCCCACCATGTATGTGAACCTCCTCCATGAAGCCGGTCTTGATTCCTTCCCTCCAGGGCTCACCTTTTTTTTTTTTTTTTTTTTTTTGAGACAGGGTTTCACGATGTTGACCAGGATGGCCCAGAACTCATCAGACCAGGCTACGTTTGAACACACAGAGATGTGCCAGCTTCTGCCTATTTATTACTGGAATTAAAGGCATGTGCCATCATGACCAACCCTCCAAGACTCACTCAAAAATTATGTTATATTCATTAGTTCTAATAGCTTCATTAGTGTTTTGAGACTTTCATACATGCAGCTACATATTTTTACAATTTGTCTCACGCTTCTCCTCCTAACTACTTCCAGATTTACCCCCCCACCCCACAGCCTCCAGCCCCACCCTCTCACAACTTTTTGTCTTTTGATTTTTTTTTTTTTTTTAGCTCACTGATTCCAATTTGTGCTGCCCATATATTCAGTCTTGGGTCCACACATTAGAGTGTTGTTGACTTAACCAGGGGTTCACACCCTTAGAAAAACAAGGGCCTCCTCCTCTCCAAAGCCACAGCTCCCCAGCTAGGGTGGGGCCATGTGCTCCTCCACTCTCTATGCTAACTCACTTGATCTTGTGTAGGTCTTACACAGGCTCCAATAGGCAATGCAGTACAAAAGCTCACCATACCGTCATCTCCAGGTGACACTGTTTGGGTCTGCTCCCCCAAAGCCTCTGGCTTTTACAATCTTTCTGAAAGGCTTACTTTAAGGTCCCTGTCAGAGTGTCCCTATGCGACTCTTGAACATGATCTACCATCACACCATACTGTTCTCATTCTCACTCGACTGTGAGCTCTTCAACAGAGAGACCTAAGTCTACTCACCACTCCCCAGCAATTGGCGCAGAGCCTGCACAAGGCAGGATGGTGGCAAATGGCCCCTAAATGGGGTGGATTGGGACCTCAACTGGTACCCACTGGTTTACTCACACAAAGAAAGGTCATTCCATGCTGTAAGCAAGATGAACACCCGACTCCTCTCTTTCTGATTCCCTCTTCCCTGTCCCTCCCATCTGCAGGTGAGAAGGGCCCAGGAGAGAATAACCCCCCCCCCCCACCACACTGAATTCTTTTTTTGTTTTCATTTATATCTTGACCTTTAAAAATAACCTCATGACTGGCTGTTTTCCTGGTACCCTTAATCTGAAATAGCCAGAAATATGCTATGGCTAAAAGAATTGGATAATTAAAAGATTGACGAGGTTATCAGTAAAATTTTTTGAAACTATTCTATACTTTGCAGAAATGAGATTGAAGAAATCCATTTTCTTCTTAGCTTTACACAGCATACCTAGGAATTGACAGTCTAAGGATCTTCTCACTCAATATTATTGACAACAGTATAAGACGTTGCCAGAGGATGTACTGTCTTCTGGGCACTGCTTTTTTTTTTTTTTTTTTTTTTTTTGGTTTTTCGAGACAGGGTTTCTCTGTCTAGCCCTGGCTGTCCTGGAACTCACTTTGTAGACCAGGCTGGCCTCGAACTCAGAAATCTGCCTGCCTTTGCCTCCCGAGTGCTGGGATTAAAGGCGTGTGCCACCACGCCTGGCTTGGGCACTGCTTTTAGAGTGCCATGACTGATACTATCAGTTGCCTACCTCAAGACCCCTTCCAACATCCCCTCCACTGCCTGCTTGTCCCTGCAGAGGTTGGGGAAGGCTCAGATACATTCTCCCATCTTCTTGAAGTTAGACAGTAGGTGACATATGGTCAAAGAGGTGTTCCTGGAAGTCATGATGAGAAAGTTTGGATTTCCTCTGGCTGTTGACCCCTCCCCCCCACCTCTTCCTCTACTCGTGACTGCTGAAGCTGCTGAAGATACCTTGTCAAAAGGCTTATGGTGCAAAGACAAGGCACCATGATGCAACAGAGAGTGAAGCAAAGACAGAGAAGCCTGGGTTTGAAGGAAGCTTAATGGCAGGGTACTTGCCTAACACACTCGAGGCTCTAACCACTAACACGTATCTACTTCCTCTCTTAAAATTAACATTTATTATTATTATTTATTGTTATTTGTGTGTGTGTGTGCACATGCTACACTGTATGTGTGTAAATCAGAAGATAACTTTTGAGAGAGTTGGTTCTATTTTTCCACCATGGGATCTGCAAGATAAGCCTCAGGTCTCCAGGGCAAGCACCTTTACCAGGTGAGCCATCTTGCTGGCAGATACGAAGCACCTCTCAACTTCTTGTGGCCCAACGCAATTCATGCCAACTGGTCAGGTTTTAGTTCTGTAAACACCAACACTGTTCTAATGAAACAGTGCCCATCCTCGCCAAGGTAATGCTCAGCAGTTGTCCTTTTGCATCATATCTGCCTGCTTCTGCTTCCTTTAAGTGTGAACTATTCTAGTTACTTCCAGGTGGAGGGCGATTGTCCTTCCAATCCTCCATAGAGGTCATGGCATAGAGCTGACTGAGGACTACTTTCTTTTTTTCTTTTTTCCCTTTTTTTTTTTTTTTTTTTTTTTTTTTTTTTTTTTTTTTTTTTTTTTTTTTTTTTTTTTTTTTTTTTTTTTTTTTTTTTTTTTGGTTTTTTGAGACAGGGTTTTTCTGTGTAGCCCTGGCTATCCTGGAACTCACTTTGTAGACCAGGCTGGCCTCGAACTCAGAAATCCACCCACCTCTGCCTCCCAAGTGCTGGGATTAAAGGCATGCACCACCACTGCCTGGCTTGAGGAGTACTTTCATTTAACATCTGGTATCCAAATTGAGATCCCATGAGACTATAACATTAAAACTGGTTCCATAGATACTGATTCTACAATATCACTGTATGGCTTCCTGAGGTTGATGTACAATCTATGAAACCAAAAAAAAAAAAAAAAAAAAAAAGAAAAAAAAAAGAAGGTGGGAGTGAGGAGCTTAATGTAATCTCATATAATACTGATCATCAGAAGTCAGGAGTCAAGGTGTCAGGAGGGCTGTGTCCCTCAGAAGGCTCTAGGGGAGAGTCCTTCCTTGCCTCTTTCAGCCCTGGGTTACTCTAGTATCCATGGCAGGCCCACTCCAGTCTGCTGCTTCTTCTCATGTTCAGCACCTCATTAGTCTGTGTTCTTCTATAGAAACAAGTGGGATTTCAAGTCCATCTAGGAGAACTCTCAACCTCCCTAATGCTGCGACCCTTTAATATGGCTCCTCATGTCATGGTGATCCCAGCCATACAATTATTTCATCACTAGTACATACCTGTGATTTTGCAACTGTTATGAATTGTAATATAAATACTGCTGTGCACTCTCTAAGGGGTCGAGATCCACAGATTGAAGACTGATGGTCTAAATAATCCAGGTTAATTTTCTCCTGAGTCTGTAACTTAATTAAGTTTACAAAGCCTTTTTTTTTTTTTTTTTTTTTTGACTACTGTGATGGTTTGTATATGCTTTACCCAAGGAGGGGCACTATTAGGAGGTGTGGCCTTGTTGGAGTAGGTGTGTCACTGTGGGCGTGGGCCTAAGACCCTTACCCTAGCTGCCTGGAAGTCAGTATTCTCCTAGCAGCCTTTGGAAAAAGATGAAGAACTCTCAGCTCCTCCCGCACCATGCCTGCCTGGATGCTGCCATGCTCCCACCTTGATGATAATGGACTGAACCTATGAACCTATAAGCCAGCCCCAATTAAATGTCCTTATAAGAGTTGCCTTGGTCACGGTGTCTGTTCACAGCAGTAAAACCCCAACGAAGACAACTACTAAGGTCATAGATACATATGTCTGTTCTAGGCAGACATATCTTAGGGGTCATTCTTTTCATTACATACTATTTTTCTTCATGTTCTAGAAAAATCATTCCAATTGTCTTAATTTTATATCATTGATCTTGTGAACTTTGAATGCTTTTAGCTTGTGTGAAGAGATGGTTTAAAGCAGCTTAAATTTTGTGTTGGGTCAGAATTTAAGGGTGTTTTAGGAGATACCAGCTGGGTTTAATATTTTAAAGTAACTCTTTTGTTATATCCTATTCTTTATTTCTCATGTTAAGTATGGCATAGATGACTTAACATGGATAAATGCATCCCAGGTGTGGCAAGTACAAAGGTCAGCACATGTTTATTAGTAAACAGAGGCAAATAAGGAGACTTGGGGTTCTAGAAGCAAATACCCACCAGGGTAACATGAAGTATGCAGAGACATTAATTAGTCTGCATGACAAGGAAACCATGGTCCAAGGCACATGACAGCTGAGCTGAAATGATGTAGAAAAGGAAGCGTTAAGTTGTGCATGGAGTGATTCTTTCATTGGGACAGCGAGTTTAATCGCCTTAAGGAAAGGGCATGTCTTACTCTTCTATTGCTGTGAAGAGAAACTGTGGTCAAGGAAACTCATAAAAGAAAGCATTTAATTGATGGCTTGCTTACAGGGCGAGCCATTAACAATCATGGTGGAGAGTAAAGCAGAAAGAAGGCAGGAAGGCAGGATTAGTGCTGAAGCAGTAGCCAAGAGCTTACATCTGATCAACAAGCAGGAGGCAGAGAGAAGGAGGGGTGGGGCGGGATAGAGAGAGAGAGACAGAGAAAGACAGAGACAGAGAGCTTTTGAAGCTCCAAGCCCTATGCCCAGTGACACACCTCCTCCAACAAGGCCACACCTCTTAATCCTTTTTAAACTGTTCCACCAATTGGGGACCAAGCACTTAAACATAGGAACCTGTGGGGACCATTCTCATTGAAACCATCACAGGCCGTGTTTGGAGTTTGCAAAGAGTCAGAGGATATACAGCTAAGAATCAACAAGGACATGTCATGAGGAAGCAGAAGAGACAACCAGGGCTGATGGTAAGCAAGTCGCCGGTGCCTGAGCTTCCTCAGGGTTTTCAGGATTTTCCATTTCCATGTCAAAGGGACCACGGTTCCCCTGGCTAAGCTGCTCGGGATGCATCTTGGCACAGGCAGCCTGTCATTTCAGACAGAAGCTCTTTGATTCTTTCAGCTCCAATGACTCTCTGTGTCGACATCCTAGGAATATTCCAATCACACAGGCCCACACATCCGTTCCCACGGGGGTTGTTCATAGTTTTGCTAGGTGCACAGTGATTTTAAAGTGGGAGATGGATAAGGGACCTCAGCAGCATAAGTCGCAATTGCCGGCACCTGACAAAACGACTGTGACGGCCAAAGTCAGGTATCTGGAAAGACTTCACTTTTGATGCCACATCCCGAAAGAATCTGAGGTCTCTCTTGCTGTTTGTGACACAGTAGCATCCTGATCCATGGAAACAAAGGAGGATTTTCTTTTTCTCATAGAAGGAAGACATTAACCCTTGATGAGACTCTCCATTTGTCCCCTCTCACGGTGCTTTGCTTATACGGTATATTACTGATTGTAAAGCATATAATTTTCCTTGAGAAAAGCTAAAGTATCAGTTCAATGCTACCTCGTGATTGCCTGTGGGCTGCTTATGTAGCTTGTACACATATACTCAGTTCTAGCTATCATGGGTTGGGTATAACTGACATGGAAGCCGTATTTAAGCCAGGTGTGAATCATGCTTGAGATCCCTACACTTGAGATCTAGAATCAGGAAGATAACGAGTTCAAGGCTACTCTCAGCTACACAGGAAGTTCAAAGCCAGTCTAAACTACCTGAGACCTTAACTCAAAAAACAAACAACCCCTTCCCCCCAAGCAAGCAAACCACAAAATATACAAGACTGTATGAGGCTCAGTTGATGCTCACAAAGTATCATCCAAGAGATTGCTCTTAAAGACATACATTTGTTTTTTCTTTTTAAAAGCAGAAACCCTATGCATTGAGGCAGAATGAAGAGATTCATAGTAACACGTGGCATATAATGAATGTTCTGTTCCTACAGTGCAAGAAAAAAAATGACATAGTATAGATGCCAAAGACCTTAAGAAAAGCAGAAAAAATAATCCACAAGGATCTTTAAGTGGAAGAAACGGCAGTGGCTGCTGGGAGGTGTGTGTGTGCTGGACAGACTTATCATGGACAACACCATTATTTGTCCTTCTCAAGGCTATGTAAAATCACAGCCAGCACAACTTAGAATAGACGCCCTTTGGTCTCCGTGAAGCCAGGGGAGCCGACTGCAGTTTTTGTCCTTAGATGACTATGCAAACACTAGATCCTGGTTATTTCATTACATCCGAAGGGCCCTGCCATCCCTTTACAGGTTCTCTTGACTGCTTGGAAACTCACATCCATCAATTGTCTCCAGCCTGGGTCAGACTGAGCTAATCACTGAGTGGTGAGTGAATGCAGCCAAACACATCTAAATACTCTCCTCACTGTGGAATAGAGGTAGAAGACTGGGAAATGAGTGGACTTAAAATAGGATAAAATAAAAATTATTGTGCATGCATGTGCCTCCCCCATGCCCAGTCAGCACCAGTTGTGAAACGCCGCTGTGAGAAACTCCCATTTTCTCTCTCCTAGGTAGGGCGGGAAAGTGGGAGTTTCTCACAGCGGCGTTTCACATGTGTGTGTGTGTGTGTGTGTGTGTGTGTGTGTGTCTAGGTGCCAGAGCACATATGTGAGGTTAGAGGAGGCTAGCTTTGCTGATCAGTCCTTTCCTTCTACACTGTGGCAACTAGGAATTGAACTTCTCAGACTTAGGGTCAGGTGCCTTTATCTGCTGAGCCATCTTGCTAGTCCTAAATGGTCTTGGTAAATAAATAAAATAAGCTTTTCTGGGGCAATAAAATTTAAATTCAACTGAAGGAAGTTATGTTTGAACATTTTGAGTTTGAAAAATCAGGACCAGTGACCCTGAGGTCTCCCCACCCCACTCCCTCCCAGTACCTGGCTCTCAGATCCACGTGAGAGAACAGTTTGGGAAGCCAGCCAGCTGGAACAGGATGAAATAATTCACACTCCTGCTGTGGACAAGTTGTCAATCACTGTGTGTGAAGTCCAGCCTTGTTTTTCCTCAGGGTTAACAGTCATTCTCTCCTATCTGCTCAGGATATCGTCTTAATGATGGAGTCAAGGGGCTCTACAAATAGCAGGTCAATAGCTGAGGACGAGCTGCCCAGTGTGTGGTGGAGGAGAAAGGGCAGCTCCTGTGCTCCGAGCCCCAGGCTGACTGCTCTAATACCTGGTTGTAAAAACAAAGAGCTTCTGCTGGCAAAGATGGCCTCCTGCAAGTTGCAGGGCACGGAAATTGGTGCTGGCTTCACAGTGTCTTTTTTTTTTCCACCCTTGGACCACAGTGCCTGTCAGTAGCATCATTGTTTCTAATGTCGAGGGGAGCTGAATGGTTACATGCTCCTACAGACAATTGCTTCTGTATTTTGTATCAGAAAGGCTTGGTAGGTACCTGGCTTACTACATCTCCCTGCAGCTCCGGATTCTAATTCTTTCCATCTCAACCTGTGGGAAATAGTTTAGGTTACATGAACCTATACTCACCCCCTTTCATTTCCCTTGTAGCTGGTTTCTAATTCAGGAAGCCTGTCTTCATTGTAAAGCCTGGACCAAATATTCCCACCTCTTCCTACAAATGCCTTTAGGACTGGCTCTACCACCTTGCCTACACTCAGCATCTGTTCCTTCCATAGTAGCCACTCCCAGTACTCACAGAGACTCCAAGCCAAGAATCTCTTGCCATTCCAAATCCCTCTGGTGTTTAGCCTCCTACCCAGCATACAGCCCAGTCTCTGCATCCTTCCACACCTGGTCCTTGGCTATCTCTTTGACATCATTCATGATGAGCCCAACCTGTAGCTCATGATCGTCCTCGTTCCCTTCCTCTTCAGTGACCACAGGGTATTTGCTTACACCGTTCACTCCCACAGCTTGGAAGGCTCTTGAAGCCCATATTTTCTTCAGAGATGGCCCAGTGATGTCATCTCCATAACGATGTCTATGGCAACTTTTCTTAAGACCTGATCTATTTGTTAGAGATTATAACATTATAAAACATAAAACATGTTTTATATTTTCCCTATCTGATATTACATTAGCTCCTGCCTACTGACTGCCTTTCTCTTTAGAACATTATTCCAATGTATTTTTGTTTTGTTTTGTTTTGTTTTGTTTTTTGCCAGTTCTGGGGACTGAACCCAGGGCTTCACATATCATATGCTAGGTAAGTACTCTATATCAAGGAGCTAATCTCTCTCTCTCTCTCTCTCTCTCTCTCTCTCTGCATGTGTGCTGTATGCAAGAACACACATGCATGTGCCACAGCTCAAAAGATCAGAAGACAATGTCCAGGAGTCATCTCTCTCCTTCCACCATGTGACTCAGGTCACCAGACTTGGTGGTGAGCGCTTTTATCCACTGAGCCATCTCACTAGCCCCTTCCCCCACCCCCACCCCTTTAACTGTTTATTTTGGGACAGTGTCTCACTATGTTGCTCAGGCTGGCTTTGAACTTGTGATCCTTCTGTCTCAGTCTCCCAAGCACTTTCTGAGTCCTTAAAGGCCCTCACAAACACCCTCATGTCTGGTCTGCCTTTCGATGGTAAGAATTTTACCCAGCATTCCAGGCACCCTGGCAATAGCAGTACCAGGAGGTGGCGTGAGGATATGAATCACGTAAGTGGCTGCTCCTCCTGTGCCCTCTGCCGCCAAGTGAGTATAGTTCGTCTCTGACAATCTTACTTCCCAAGGCCCCTTTCATGTCTTCCTCTTCCATTCTGCTCTTTCCCTGGCCGCAGGTCACCCAGAGACTCCATAGGAAAAGCGCCCTGGGGTGGATATCTAGCTTAGCCTTCACTATCAGATCCTTAAGCAGTCTGAGGTCTGGCAGAAGCAGAAGAACACAAAAAAAACAGGAAGGTTGCTCTGGTGGTCAGGTGTCTTGCTCTAGGCTATGTATGGAATCAGAACTTGCTTTTGGCTTGCCTAACTGCATCCAGCTTCTTTTTCACTCTGCTTCCCTGCAAGCCACCACCGTCTGCTTCCTGTTCATGTCTCTCTGTGTGCCTGGATTTGTCCTGAATCTTTCCTGCCTGTACTGGCTGGTTTTGTGTCAACTTGACACAGGCTGGAGTTATCACAGAGAAAGGAGCTTCAGTTGAGAAAAATGCCTCCATGAGATCCGGCTGTAAGGCATTTTCTCAATTAGTGATCAGGTGGGGGAGGGCCCCTTGTGGGCGGTACCATCCCTGGGCTGGCAGTCTTGGGTTCTACAAGAAAGCAAGCTGAGCAAGCCAGGGGAAGCAAGCCAGTAAGTAACATCCCTCCATGGCTTCTGCATCAGCTCCTGCTTCCTGACCTGCTTGAGTTCCAGTCCTGTCTTCCTTTGGTGATGAACAGCAATGTGGAAAGTATAAGCTGAATAAACCCTTTCCTCCCCAACTTGCTTCTTGGTCATGGTGTTTGTGCAGGAATAGAAACCCTGACTAAGACACTGCCATTCTCTACCCTCACAGTACCCAGCCCTTCACTCGGCATCGAGGTGCAAGCAGCCCACGGCATAGTGACTTAATTCACTTTCACTCAGGTGCCTGCAGGCTGTCACTTGCTCTTCCAGGTTGGGGCAGTCCAAAGGAGACATATTTAAGGATTTACACATTTATTTAGGGGACTGTGGGAGAAAGCATTCGACCTGGTGTCTGCTTATTTTGCTTTGAGGTTTTCTACTTAACCTGACTCTTCAGACTTCCAAGACCCTTGGCATTTGCAAGTCAAGATATGGTCTTTACTCTGTCTCCCTTACACACACACACACACACACACACACACACACACACACACACACGCACACACGCACTCACGCAGGCATATATGTGATCACGTATAGCAATGTTCCTCCTAAATCCCACCTGCATTCACCGTGAACAGCATGTGTTACATAGTGGCCACCTGAAGATGGCGATATCTATGCATGGCAGCCACCCCAGCCAGCACTGCTCAATAGTTTCTCTGTAAGGCTCATGGATGTTGACCCTGCTGTGTGTCTGTGTTTCAAGACCAGCCTGGTGCATCTCTTTTCACAACATAAGATATTCAGGGATATATGCCATCAGGGATATATGCCATCAGGGATATATGCCATCAGGGATATATGCCATCAGGGATATATGCCATCAGGGATATATGACCCTTGGCTTGTGTCCTCAAAAACGTAAGCAGCCCTCTCCATCTGCAAAGGGAGCAGCACAACAGAGCCCATCTCCCAGGAACGAGGAGCCCTGAACTATGAGGCTGATGGAGTAGCTCTGGGAACTGTCTTTCTCCCACAAACATCCCTAGGTCATCTAGAGATTATTGCTTGGTACTTTCAATGTGTTATTCTGGGACCTGGGGCAAGTAACAGAATGGACCACATACACTTCCTGACCCTGATGGAGTCACCAATGGTTTAGCAACCTTCAACTGTCAAAAATCAAACCAAAGCACACCAAACCAAACCACAGTAAACTACACCATACCATGCCAAACCAAACCAAACCAAACCATATCACACCAAACCAAACCAAACCAAACCAAACCACACCACACCACACCATACCAAACCAAACCACACTTCAACCACTCCATACCAATCAAACCCAAACCACACCAAATCACACTACAGCATCCCACACCAAACCAAACCACACCACACCAAACCAAACTATACCGAATCACACCACACTACACCACTCCATACCAATCAAAACCTCAGCACACCAAACCAAATCACACCAAACCAAGCCAAACCACACCAAATCACACCATACTACACCAATCCAAACCAAACTACATCAAACCAAAGTCAAACCAAACCAAACCACACCACACCACACCACACCACACCACACCACACCACACCACACCACACCACACCATACCACAGTAAGAAAAATGCAACCAAACCAAACCAAGGCAGACAGGGTTCAAATTCTAGCAGTCTGACTCTAGAGCCCAGCTTCCTCAATAGGTCCAGGATAGTTTTGGAGATGTCCTGGGTTTATGCATAGTCTGAATACAGATTTCAGGAAGAAAGCCACTCACTCACTCACTCTTGGCTGCATTCTGCACAGAGGTGTAGAGGTTGCTTGGGGACTTGCCCTGTGTGGTGGTGGCAGGTCACTGACATTGCAGGTGGAGGAGAGGGATGAGTCTAGGGACAAATCCTAGAGGACAAGCTCGTCGTCAGTGAAGAGAAATAGGCAGAGATGAGGTGCTTCTCTTAGTGGGAACACCTCATCTAATCGGCGTGTTCCCTGGAACATGCCTACAAGATTCAGTTAGCCCCTAGAACCCAATCCCACTGGCTGCACCTCCACTTTGAGCAGAGTCTGCATTGCATAGTTGAATAAGCACAGAAGCGATTCTCCATGAGAGGAGACGTCAAGATTTCATCTTCTAAAGTAGGCTAGTCTGATGGCCAATGGACCTAACAAATAAAGTCTCAGCGACTCACAGATCTGATGACTCCACTGTTGCGCAGCCCGTGTATCATCCAAGTTACTGTTCCCTAGTTACTGATCGCTGATTGTGACATTCTTGATCCCACACATTTAAGGCTCTGGTACAGTTCCCTGTCTGGATCTTCTACTTCTTATGTCTCATGTTTTTAAAGATGATTTTGATTAAAAAAAAATATCCTGAGTCAGGGGTGCTGCAGAGATGGCTCAATGCCTAAGAGCGCTGGCTGCTCTTCCAGAGGCCATGAGTTCAATTCCCAGCAACCACATGGTGGCTCACAACCATCTATAGGGGGATCTGATGCATATATATATATATATATATATATATATATATATATATATATATATATATATCAGAGCACTCATACATTAAATAAAATTTAATAAATAAATAAAACAGATTTAAAAAAAATAAATCCTGAGTCAGGGCTTACAAAGAATGACCTGACTACCCATAATTCCAAATGCTGTTCTCCTTTGTTTGCTGATCAGAACTGTTGTGGTAGACTGATTGGCCCGGATTCTCCACCCATCTCTGTGCCTATGTGAGTTTATTATATGAATTTACAGCTTGTTCTGTGAAGAGACAGGTCGGATCCCCTCCTCCCGTGTTGATTTGGGTTTTCAAAATAGTTCCTGTCAGCCATTTGTTAGGAGATAAGCTACAAGTAGAGGTTCAGCACAGAGCATGCCCAAGGCTGGAGAGATGGCTCAGTGATTAAGAATGCATACTGCTCTTGCAGAAAACTTGTTGGGCACACCTGTGTCTGAGGCCTCTGGTCTTCATGCACCTGCATCCCTACGCACATATGCCCACACATATACACATATACATATACAATTACACATATACACAATACAAAAAAAAAACACCTTCAAAACATCTCAGTGCACACCTGTTTTTTGTCGTTTCTTTTCTGTTGGAAGGACGGGCCTGAAGCAGCATGCTAGCTAGAGGACTAGAGAGGGAAATCCTGGTCATGTCAGCTGTGATTATCCAACACCCCAACTTCTCTACCCCAGTAGATCAGAGACAGCTGCAAGTGTGTGTGTGTGTGTGTATGTGTGTGTGTGTGTGTGTGTGTGTGTGTGTGTGTGTGTGAAATTGGGAGAAATTTCCAGCCCATTCTGGCTCTTCTTGCACGTTTTGTGCATGCTGTTGAATGACAACCACTCACAACGCTTCTGTCAATCTTGGCAACTTGGAATCTGGACGGTTGCTTAGACTTCTGTAAGTGAAAGGAACCCGAATGCAAAGCTCTGTGAACATAAGTTACTGGGTTATTTCTTCAGACCTGTGAATGGTATTATCAGGGGCATTGAGAAGGTTATTAATCCAGATTTTAGGAGCTTGGAAACGGAGGGTTCAGGGTTAAGTGACTTGCCCAAGGAAGTTTTGTAGAGGAGCTGGGCCAAAGCCTTGAAGACTTCTTTGTGAATCTGTGATGTTAAGCAGGGTGACTAACCATTTCCCTTCCTTATTCCATTTTAAGGCACCTATAAACAGGTAAAAGAAAGTGTGCTGGTGAGTAATATATGCATATTTATAGGAGCCCTGTCACTCAGATTAATCTAATCTGTGGACTGCACTGTTTCCATTTTGGTAAAAACGATTTTAATCACGTGGTATTTGAAATTTGTGTTCGAATGCCTACAAAAACATAAGATTCTAATGAGTGACAAAGAGTCAGGAATAGAGAATGGTATAAAACATGACACAGAATAAACTTCAGTTCTACCAGGGTTAAGTAAGAATTTGGTTTTTCATTTAGTACCCTGCCCTGTACTTTAGGTACATTGCCACCAGGTGGCGGTAGAGCGCCAGACAAAAGTCTGTACAGTAAGACTGCTTCCGATTCTGAGGTTCAAGCTAACAAGCTCTTTGCCTGAGATCAAAAAGCATTTGAGACCACACTTTGCAGTTTAACATAATACATTCTTTAAAAACCAAAATAGCTTAAAATTAAACTCCTGGCAATCCTTACACATCTTTAAAACAGATATGAATTCTAAGCCACAGAATCTCCGAGCTCATTACTATTCGTTCACGGTTTCCACTTATTTCCATAATGGCAAATAGGAACCTTGTACCCTACCTTGATGGCTGTGCTGACCTTCCCCGTTTTCTCTGGCACATTACTTACTGCCAGTCTCTGGCAGGATAGCATGCATTAAAGGTTTCAAAATTCTTAATAGTTTTTCTGGCTTTCTTTGTCCTTTTAGCATAATATCGGATTGTCTCTTAAAATAGAAATGGAACGATTTCTCCAGCAGATCAACATGCAAGAGTAGTTATTTGCATTTATATGCATTTGTGTGTATGGAGGATGGCTCCTTTTTATTTTCTATACTCTATAGGGTATTTCATTAGGTGTGTCTCTCTAATCTCCCGGGAGCACAAACAGTTTGTCACAATTTACCAGTGATACAGGTGAACTTCTTTAGTAACAAGTTTCGTCCTAAATGTCTTGAAAGAGAAAAAAGTCTCTTCAAGAAACAAACAAACAAAAAATTATCTGCTGTATTAGAAATGTGAGAAAACCAGCAAAACAACAACAACAACACCACAAACCTCACTGGCTTCACTACAATGCTCTTTATTATGTGATGTGAGCTGCTTTGAAAAGCAGAAGTTCCCACCATTATGGGACATTACATTTAAAATTTGGGGCAAATTCCAGACAGGTTTAGATTATTAGGTTCTTGACTCGTGTCTGAATGAAGACTCCAAGGCCTCTGAGTAAAGGCGCTATTCTATAGCCCTCCGTTTCAAGAACAAAGATCTGGGTGCCACCAGGTCGATGCTGAGGGTCAAACGTCAGCGCCCACATAGCTGCGGGTAAAAGCTCTAGCAGTTTTGTACCTAAAAATCCACATAGAAGAAAGGGGGGTTGGGCGGGAGACCCTCAGAGGCTGGAGTTGCGGATAGGAGAGGACAGGCAGAGAGACCTCATTCCTGCAGTCTGGCGTTTACCACGTCAGATGGGGTAACCTGTGCTCCCCCAGCCCCCACGCACCGCCCCGTGAGCTGTGGGCGGAAGAAGTGAACACTGCTGGCGATGAAGATGTGCCCCAAGGGACCAGTTTTCAGCCGAACTCTGGGAAAGTGATCTGGGGAAGTCACCGAGAAAAGGCAAAAGAAAAATAAAACCGGAGAGAAGAGAATGGGATGGGTAATAGCAAGCTGTCATTTGAGCCTCCCAGGAAGCCTAGCAACCAGCAGGCCAGATATTATTGTCCTCTATTTATACACCAGAAACCGAGTCCCAGAGAGGGGAAGTGACTTAAGGCCACATACTGAGTGGTGGATATAGGCTTCAAAGCAAAGTGACCCGATTCCAAAATAAAGATGAAAGAAAAGAGGGCACATTTGAAACCTGGCTGCACGGTGTGCCTTTCTCTTTATAAACAGTAAGTAAAATTTCCATCTGACAGAGCTTAGCCTCCGAGGGGTCAAACTGAAGCCGCGTTAGCCGCCATCAAAAGCTTCCGTGGAATGTCTAATATTACCTTGTTCCTTTGAATACTGACTATGATTTACCATCCTTTTGATACATGGGGTTGCGATTGTGAAAACTGACTCTATTTACTGACTTCTAATTTAGGCATGCCCTCAATGCTTGAGGCAGCCAATGGTGTTTTATCATCATCATCATCATCATCATCATCATCATCATCATCATCATCATCATCATCATCATCATCATCTCCATCGCCATCGCCATCGCCTCTGTGCCTGATATAGCCATAGCTCATCAGAGTTGCTGACTCAGCTACTTCTCCCTAAGTATGCTATCTTCTCACCCTGCTTACTGTTTTTTTTTTTTTTGATCACGCCATGCCCCTGGTTAAAATCCTTTGAATGATTCCCCACTGGTGACAGAGGCTATACATTGAAATCACTTGGGATGCTTTCAAGAGCTTCATGCCCAGGTGCCTCATGTGAGCGAGCCCCTGATGCAGCTGTTTGGATGTGGGGTCCACGCTTAGGGAATCTGAAGGAGCATGGAATCCAAGTTTTGTTCAAGGTGGAATCTCGGGGGTGGGGGTGGGGGTGGGGGTGGGGATGGGGATCATGCTGACTTTTCTGCTTTAAACAAGCAACCATAAATCTGCAGGAAGCTCTGGCTTTCATGCTATGAGAGACTAGAGAACAAGGACAGTGAGGCCCAGGACAGTGGCACCAAATCAAGGGTACACGCACACTCATCTGCAGGAAAGAGGGCCTTAGAAGCAGCTGGGCTGTCTTGCGAGATGAAAGCGGCTAGAGAGGTCAGCATGGTTAGAATTCTCTGGGCTGCGGGGAAATACTATTGAGCAGCTCATGCTTGTGGAAAAAACCTTGGGGGGGGGCAGACAATGAAGCACCTGGAAAGTCTGGTGAAGAAAACCTTTAGAGCCAGAATCAGGCTGGTAATAGTTTCTGTGCTATTCAGGCTGGAAAACTCCGGGATTTCAAGAATATAGTTTGGTTCAAGTACTCGGCACCCGTCTCACCTCCAAGCAAACGGTGTTCTAGTCTTACCTGATAAAGCTTTGGCACAGGATGTGGACCGCCCTCCTTCTCTAGAGCACCTCTGAAGTGATATTGGTGGAGATACAAAAATTATCCATCCCTCAGAAGGGTAAAAGGCAAAATGTCTGTGTGCAAATAAAAATTATGCAAGCATGCAAAGAAGGAGGAGAAAATCAGCAGACCCTAAAATCAGCAGACCCTAATCAACCTTGAGCCGGTGTAGATGTTAGAGTTGTGAGGACATTAAAGGAATTATTACAACTGCACCCCACATTGTTCAACAAGTTTAGAAGAAGGATTGGAGTTGTTAAAGAGAGGATTGAGGAATGGGCAAAGACTCAAGTCTGAGTTCTGGAGTCTCAGCCATGAAAATGTAATGGATATAGAGAGAGCAATTAGTTGCAAGAAGAAAAGGGTAGTGAACTCAAAGACACATCAGTAGAAACTATCCAAAGGAATCAAAGAAATGGGGTTGGGGGTGGGGAGCCTGAAAACTATTTTAAGAAGAAATGAGGGGCTGGAGAGATGGCTCAGCGGTGAAGAGCACAGACTCTTCTTCCAGAGGTCTTGAGTTCAATTCCCAGCACCCATATGGTGTCTCACAACCATCTATTATGGGATCTGATGCCCTCTTCTGGTGGGTCTGAAGACAGTGTGCTCATATACATAAAATAAACAAATCATTTGTCCAAGAATTTCATGAAGGCACCGTTTTTAAATATCAGAGTAGTACTCCATTGTGTAAATGTACCACATTTTCTATATCCATTTCTCTGTTGAAGGACATCTGGGTTCTTTCCAGCCTCTTGCTATTATAAATAAGGATACTATGAACATAGTGGAGCATGTGTCCTTGTTAAAATATCATCCTGAGTGAGGTAACTCAATCACAAAAGAACACATATGATGTGCAATCACTGATAAGTGGATATTAGCTCCAAAGCTCGGAATACTAAAGATACAATTCATAGACCACATGAAGCTCAAGCAGAAGGAAGACCAAAGTGTGGTTGCTTTGGTCCTTCTTAGAAGGGGGAACAAAATACTCACAAGAGGAAATACAAAGTGTGGAGCAGAGACTGAAAGAAAGGCCATCCAGAGACTGTTCCACCTAGGGATCCATCCCATATATAGCCACCAAACCTGGATGCTATTGTGGATGCCAAGAAGTGCTTGCTGACAGGAGACTGATATGGTTGTCTCCTGAGAGGCTTTGCCAGAGCTTGACAAACAGAAAGGCAGATACTCACAGTCAACCACTGGACTCAGCACGGGGTTCCCAATGGAGGAGTTAGAGAAAGGACTGAAGGAGCTGAAGGGGTTTGCAACCCATAGGAAGAAACAACAATATCAACCAACCAGACATCCCAGAACTCCCAGGGACTAAACCACCAACCAAAGAGTACACATGGAGGGACCCATGGCTCCAGCTGGATATGTAGCAGAGGATGGCCTTGTCAGGTATCAATGGGAGGGGAGACCCTTGATCCTGTGAAGGCTCGATGCCCCAGTGTAGGGGAATGCCAGGGCAGGGAGGTGGGAGTAGGTGGGTGGATGGGGGAGTACCCTCATAGAAGCAGGGAGAGGGGGGATGGGATAGGGGTTTTGGCGGGGTGGTGGTGGTGGTGGTGGTGATGGTGGGACTAGGAAAGGGGATAACATTTGAAATGTAAATAAAAAATCTAATAAAAAATAAACAAATCATTGAACAAAAGAAATAAAAAGAAAAAAAGACCATAAAAATTATAAAGGTCATTAAAACTATTAGCCTCATATCTAAGAAGCTAAAAAAAAATCTTAATACATAGGAAATATGAATAAAATTACCTCAGTATACAAATAATAACCAATAATAATAATGTATAATGGGCCCGCATTACCCTAGGGTATTCCCCAAATTACCCTAGAAAAGTATTTTTCAGAAATGAAGGCAAAACAAAAGTTTGTTCCAGAGGTCCAGAAGCTGACAGAACTCACCATTAGCAACCTCACATTATTTAAATGTTAGAGGAAGTCCTTTAGGTAGGCAGAAAAATGATACCCATAGAAATAAAAATCCACACAGAAGGATGGAGAGAGAGTAGGCTTGGCTTCCAGGGTATAGGATCGACAAAGGCTTAGTATACAAGCTGCTGCTCTCTGAGACACTCTGTGCTTCCTGTCATGCACAGTGGTCACTATTGTCACATTTTAAAATATTTTTCGAACAAGGGGCTTTACACCTACAGCGTTAAAACAATGGAGCAAATATTATCAAAGAATGGGTGTGAAATTAGCAAGTTTCCTTTTTAAAAAACATTCTTTTGTTTTGCTTTTTTAAAAATTAAATTAATGTTATTATTTTTTTACTTATTCGCTCTATATTCCACTCACTGCCCCCCTCCCAGTCACCTCCTCCTACAACCCTTCCTCCATACCCTCCTCCCCTTCTCCTCTGAGCGGGCAACCCCCGCATACCCCCCACCCTGGAACTTCAAGTCTCTGCAAGGCTAGGTGCTTCCTTTCCCATTGAGGCCAGACAAGGCAGCCCAGCCAGAAGAACATATCCTTCATATGGGAAACAGCTTTCAGGATAGCCCTGGCTCCCGTTGTTCAGGTCCCTCATGACATCTGCTACCTATGTACAAGGAGGCCTGGGTCCAGCCTGTGTTTGTTCTCTGGTTGGTGGTTCAGACTCTGGGAGCCCCAAGGGTCCAGGTTAGATGGCTCTGTTGGCTTTGCTGTAAGGTTGCTGTCCCTTTCTGGGCTGTCCCACCACGTCCTTATGGTGTTAGGTTATCATGGAATTCCCCCAGAAAGTTAGAAATTACTACATTAACATTGAGGAGACCTAGAGGAACAGTGTGGCAGTCCTTCATCAATGCAAGCGCATAGTTCCAGAAGGAGCTGGGTGAGAAGCAAATGACAAACGAATCAATTTGCTGCTGCAAACGTAATCCCAAATGCTATCCGTGGGAGATGAGAAACAGCTTTCACAGGATACATGGGGGTATTGCTGCCTTAGCTACTTTATTAACTTCTACCCAGAGGTATTAAAAACCAAACACTGCATTAGATTTTTTTTTTTAAAAAAAGCAATTCTGTATTATTATGAGCAAGGATTTAAGAATGCACTGAAACCTGATTTTTTTTTTTTTTGCCTATTCCATAGGAACATTAGTCATTATTAGTATTACAGGATACACTAATCCTGGGTTAGAATGATTTCCTTCTTAAATAATAGAAAAGTCAATGGGAAGAAATTAATCACAGGTTCTACAACGAGATTCACAAGTTTAATGAATTGAACAGTGTTCCAACGTATTTGGGTGTACCCAAATCCCTTTAGTAGACAAACAGGGATAAAAGAAATTAACATTGTTTTTTTTTTTTATATATGTTTAAAAAAGTTTATTGTCCAGAAAAACAAATAACAAGTTATTTACATGAGACTTAGTTTATTATTTTGAATTTCACAATTAATCTATGCGTATTTCATGGAGAACATAGAGTCCCTTCTGTCTAATATGTCTGAGATGTTGAGGTTGTGGATAACAGTAGAAACATTAATCAAAGTGGCTAATACCACATGTCAGGCCTGAGTAACCTCTGAGAGGAGAAAAAAGTAATGGACCTTCGAATGGCTAACTAGTCATTAATTCCCTTAACAAGCCTTTGGAGGGACAATAACTCAAAGCAGATGTTCACTGAGCTAGCATCTGCAGAGAGAACAATTTTCCCTGCAGTCACTCCTAATATGTTCATACTTTAACATTAAAATGTTGATAGGAAGATAGGAGCATGATGTCATCGCCAATAGTGGCCCAGATGGGAATAAATCAGCCAACGTCAGGGTCTTAACATGAAGTTCAGATTGAGAACTAAAAGGGTCAATGGCTAGCCTATAGTTCAGGTTCTAATTTGAGACATGACTGAGCCAACAAAACCAAGAGTGCTTCCTGCTTTAAAACTTTCTCCCTGCTAACGGTAAGATGTCCGTCCATTCTTTTGTCTCTGCCCAACATTTTGGGTAGCTCTGTGTCCAAATCCCATATTTGTTTACTCAAATAATCTATTTTCAAAACCAACAATATAGACTATCATGGAAAAGCCTTTAGGGACTTTCCAAAGATTATAATTTCAAATAAGCATTCGGAATGTTCAAGTCAAAAACTTGGGCTGTTTTCATTTCCTCCAAAAATTCATTTCCTCCAAAAAATAGGTTGCACAAGCCTATTATACTCATGAGAACAATCAAGAGCATATAACCATGTGCTCTGGGTGTGTTGCCTCTAGTGCCTGACGATACCTAACGTTATATACAGTCATACCAACAGCTAGCCTGCTTGTCCTCTCTTCTCCCCTCTCCATAGCTTACCTCCGCACCTCTGACAGCTTGGATTTGCATTTCTGTTCTCACTTTACAAGGAGAAAATCGCCAGCATAGCATTCTGGCTCCCTTAAAACCAGCTACCCACTTCCATGATCCTGGCATCTGCCCCACAGTGACCCAGGATGGGAATCATCAACTAGCTATCATGATCTGTGATGGGAACCAGCCAGTTACTGTAGTGATCAAGGACACAATCAGTCACTCTACATTGATCCGTGATATGAGTTCCCTAAAGGCCTTTACTTTAAATCTGGATTACCAAACATTCCCTTTATCAGCCAGGAAACAACAAATTATGTGTACTCAATACATCACATAAGGGACCACTCCATACCTGTCTTCATTAGTTCAGATAAACAAAGGTCATAACTTTGTCTTCTCCCTTTTGATGACATCAAAGAGTCTTGAGTTTGAGATTAATCAAAAGCTCTGAAAGCCCTTCTCACATTAACTAACCAACAAACAAAAGCAAGCAAGCAAATTCTAACCACCCAGCCCCTCTCAGCTCTTGGTGCTATGAGGTTCTGTTTTCTAATTCTGTCTAAAGACTCAGTCCCTGCCCCGCAGCTCGTCTACTGAGCTAAGTCTTGCAAAGCCTTTCCATTTAGAATGTGAACTTCCCATGCAGATGTCACAGGAACTTAAATCCAATGAGTTTACTTTAAGGAAAAAAATATTGGGTTGGTGGTAGATGTACAGGTTAGAGGAGGTCTTGAACACAGCAACCCTGCTTTCAAATTTTAAAGCAACCCTTGTAACAGAAACTTCCCCCTAGATTTTCCAAGGCAATCTGGAATTTAGCAAGTGCAACTAAAAGAGAAACTGGAAAAGAATCAACATAGGCAGAAAGGCATTTTATTTTTCCTGTCTGAATTCAATGTTGTTTGTGAGTAGTCTCTACACCCAGGCAGCAAACAGAAATCTTTCCAACATTACCAACTTCGCTGTCACCCAATAGGACCGTTACTATAGAGTTCTCCCAGAATCCACCCTGTTCACCCGGAAGTACTGCCTATGCCAATATATTACTTCCGGTCAACTCTTCAGTAGGGAAGAACTGTATACTGAGGGTATTACGTGGGATTAGTTTTCAAGTTACACCACTAAGAGAGACACATTTCAACTTGAAAACTGGTTCAGCTAATCTATGAAAGGTGGCCTCGTTAACAAGTGCCTACGAGGCACTATGAGCAAAGGGTCAAGTCTCACACAGAACTGAAGTCTGTGCCTGGCCTGAGCAAAACCCAAGGCAGCTTCAGTTTGTTCTTTTGCCACACAGACCAAGAACAATGCTAACCAGAGTTTCAGACGGTGGCTTTCTTCTGGTAATGATAACTTTTGTGAGGGGATTAAAAAGCAAAAGGAGTTACGAATGGCCAGCCAGAAGCCAAGATTCTATCAACTTCATGTGAGTTTTTAGTCTCGAGAACAATTTCTGTAAGAAGCTCTAGGAAAGATGTTATTAAGGATACATTGAAAAAAAGCAAAGGACAATTAGCTAATAGTAATAATGCCCATTAAAATAATTAATGGCACGGAATATGTAGCAACCAGACTCTTGTAACATAAAAAAGCAGGAGAGAGCTCAGCAGAAGCAGTGATACCCGTTAGCTCTATTTCTATTTACAAATGTCTCTCCTCCCCCAATCTGAAACAATGATTTATTGCTGTCCTTAAAAACAAACAAACAGCCAGGGTGGCGCACGCCTTTAATGCCAGCACCGGGGAGGCAGAGGCAGATGGATTTCTGAGTTCGAGGCCAGCCTGGTCTACAGAGTGAGTTCCAGGAGAGCCAGAGCTATACAGAGAAACCCTGTCTCGAAAAAAACCAAAAAAAAAAAAAAAGAAAAAAGAAAAAAGAAACAAACAAACAACAAACAACCCAAACTATTGACAACGCCAGACCATAGCACCCATGCACACGGGCATTTTCTGTTACCTTTTAATTTCATTCCTTCACTTTATTGCATTAGGGGGGGAAAAAAGAGTAAAACGGAAGTGAGGAAGAATCAGAGTCACTCAGGAAGATGGGGTTGACTGCTTTGGGCTTGAATATATGGTGACATATGCTGGTCAGCATTTATAGAAAATTTATGCCAAGTGTCTGAATAAAACGGAGACAACATACAATTGGATGCCAACTCCAGAGGATAACATTTTGATGATTTACAGCAACCTGTTTAGCAAGAGTAGAAGCAGTCCCTTCAAGCACAGGGTTTGAATTCTAATTAAGGAATAAAGATGAGGGAACTCGACAAAGCCCTAAGAAGAAAGTGATGAAGAAACAGAAAGCTGGTAATTCTGGCTTTTAATAGGAAACAAGGGCAAGGGTCACAACAGAAGCTTATTTTACCACCCTATCCACAGTGAAAACAGAAAAAGCCAGCCCCAAGGGTTCTTCCGCTCTTCATGTCTTACTTCACCATCTCAAAATGTCAAAAGATAATGACTTCAGACCTAATACACACACACACACACACACACACACACACACACACACACACACACACACACACATGTTTAATCTGTGAATCCTTACTAGATGGCCAAACCGTTACAAAGAAAGAAGAGGAATTCTTCATCTGCAATAAAATCTTATCAAAAGTTAAACAGTGAAGGTGTCACAAAAAGACCAACTTACATTAATAAGTTCAAGCTCCCAGATCTTTTTCAACAGGTCCATGGACGTGTAGCCATTGATGAGAAAGGCTTTGGTGTAATCACCCAGCTCAATGGAATCCAGCCACTCGGCTACAGAGGTGGGATGGTAGCCATCATGGCCGATGGGCCTCATCTGTAATTAAGAATACCACATTAGGAATTATTTAGACCGGTTCCCTTCTGTTCCAATAACAGGAAACATCTTGCCACTTGCAAATTAATCTGATATGAAGCCTCAGATATTTCTGGATGGAGAAGTAAGGAAAAAAGAAAAAGCTCCATGAACAATTCTAAATCATCAGTAATTTTCACGCTGAATTAGTTTTTGAAAAACACACCCAGAAATTTCCAATTTAGCTGTTAAATTAGCTCTGTGTTTGAGAGGCTGAGCTATGTCAAACCCCTGTTAGAGATTTTTATTGGTATTCTGTTGGAATGGAATTTCAAGGGATGTCAAGTTGAGTTACCAGGGTTCCATGGGGAAGGCTGGAGGACCGGGCATGTTCAAAATAGAGATGGTAATTCTCATATGCGCAACATCAGAGTGTGTGAAAATACTGCATGACTTAAACATTCCAAAGGGATTCATGCTTATGCAAGACATGTATTGTAGGTGGTGCACACACGCTGGAGAAACACAGTGCTGTGGTGAACAGTTAAAAAGAGGCCCTGAGTGTTTTAAGACCATGTGTTCTGCCTCAGCTCTACAGTATGTTAGACATGAATAGGGAACTTGCTGGCAGACAAGCTTCTATTTTTTGTCAGCTATATACAGATTTTTTTTTTTAATACTTCAGGGGAACAAAGAAGTGTGACAACAACATAATGTTTCTGAGTCTAAATTGGAATGTGAAAATAATTTAAGCAGGAAGAACTTCTGGGTTGAAAAATTTTATATAGAGTCCTCTAAGTCCTTTATCCTTTATTTGAAATCTGAGTTGAATTCATGCTTCTTGCCTTTGACGTGACTCACGTCTGAAACTTATGCTGTCAGGCAGGGCCTGGTACTGGGGTTCACTGAGGAGACCCTGCCCCCTCATCAGCTGACGTCAGCCATCAGTGAGATGGCTGCTGGGAGTATCCCACAGGGTAAGATGCAGAATGGGCTTTCCTCTTCCATCAAATTTAAGGAGATTAAATATTAATGGAAATCTATATGAGTCTGGTTTGTGAGCAGAGAAAGATTTGTTCAGGCACCCAGGATTCAGATATTTAGTCCCAACATCATGAGCTTTCTGTCACATGCAGAATTCCCCATTGAGATTCTCCCTGCCTTTCTCCCTTCTAGTCCTGTCTCTTCCGCTCCTCAATCTAACTTAAACACACAGTTGGGTTTAAATGTCCACGATGTCAAAGTTACAGTGTGACTCATTATTAGTCAGTTGCCTCAGACGTTTGTAGTTTGCTTTTCAATTGATTAATTTCCCCCTTTTAGCTAGTCACCCATGTGCACACATGATGGCCCTTGCTCAGTATTTATTATATGGAGTCAGAGTTTGCAAAAAGGAAGTTTAGTGGCTTCTATAGGTAAGTGAATGTTGTGTATGAAACTAGAGACTAGGACCCAAAGTGGATGCTCAGATGTACTGAGTACTTTCTCTCTTAGTCAGGGTTTCTATTCCTGCACAAAACATGACCAAGAAGCAAGTTTGGGGGAGGGGGGTTATTCAGCTTACACTTCCACATTGCTGTTCATCACCAAAGGAAGTCAGGATAGGAACTCACACAGGATAGGAACTTGGAGGCAGGAGCTGATGTAGATGAGATGGAGGGGTACTGCTTACTGGCTTGCTTCCCCTGGCTTGCTCAGTTTGCTTCCTTATAGAACCCAAGACTACCAGCCTAGGGATGGCACCACCCACAATGGACTGGGCCCTCCCCCCTTGATCACCAATTGAGAAAATGCCTTACAGCTGGATCTCATGGAGGCATTTCCCAAGGAACTTTCCTTTCTTTGTGATAGCTCCAGTTTGTGTCAAGTTGACACACAGAACCACCTACTACACTTTCCTATTTGGTAGATTATAAACTACGGGGGTAGGGCATATGCTCATTGGCTTGGTAGCAAGTGGTTGCACTAATCTAAACACTTGCCCCAGACACAGGAGACTTCTCTTATGGAATAAACGGAGAAAGAGAAGACAGAGGAACACTGGAGTTGAAATGAACAGTCTAGCAGAGACATCCTGTTGATAGTCCACCCAAGAAGCCAACAAAGCCAGCAGTGGCTACTACTGACAGGCTTAAGGAGCCTTGATAATTTTAAAGAGTCAGTTTTTCTTTCCCAGAGAACTATGTAAAGGTTCTTCACAGGTTGCCCTCCAAGCACTCACATACAGTTCCTTGGAAAGGTCAGTCACTGACCACCTGTCCCACTTAGGTTACTTGATGGTCACTGCCCGCTGGGTAACTAGGGCTACCCTCCAGACAACTGCAAAGTGAGCCTAATGGAGACCAAGGAAGTTCATCTCTTCTCCAGTACCTTTCTTTTTGCCCCATACCTAACAACTGAAATTAAGAAAGGGGGAGTCTCTTGGAAGAAAACTAGTGTGTGTGTGTGTGTGTAAGGGATGGATATAAAGCTGGAGGTTTAAAATCAATTAGAATTGAATTTTCAGTATTTTACCCAACGAGAACATTATTCGATAAATCTAAATCCACACTAAGAAGTACCAAAGAGAATCAACTGAACTTGATTGAAGGCAGCATGTGGGAAGCACATAACACTAAAATCTCATAGACTGCTTGGTAATCTGGTTCCTCCTGTAAAGCAAGACCTACCTTAAAGAGGCAAGAATGAAAGGGATTTTGGTGGGGAGACAGATGGGCTGGGTAGAATGGAAAGGAGAAGGTTCTCTGGAAAGGTGTGTGTGTGTGAGCGTGTGCAGGGCTGTGTGTGCATGTTCAGGGGTGTGTGTGTGTGTGTGTGTGTGTGTGTGTGTGTGTGTATGCATGCATGTTCAGGGGTGTGTGCGCATGTTCAGGGGTGTGTGTGTGCATGTTCAGGGGTGTGTGTGTGCATGTGCAGGGGTGTGTGCACATCTGGAGGGCAGCATCCATACAAGTCGCTTATTCTACAAGTACTCAGCACTTATTCTGACAGATGCTATGCAAACGGCAAAGAACAAATCTCTTAGAATTACCTCATGGTAATTGTAAGTCTAAATAAAAAAAAAAATCTGTGCCCAGATGACCAATAAATTATGGAGACTCTATATCCCTGAAGGGAGGAAACCTCATAGCCCAATGAAGTTGCAAAATGAACTTGACACATCCTTAATAGTATGCAGAGTGGTTACTGCGCTGCACAAAACCTTCTTCCAAAGAAGGTGTCCCATCTGTTCCTTTATTTCTGCTTCTACTGTTACTACCCAGCTTAGCTTCTCATTGCCACTTATACAAATGAATGCAAAATCCTTCCGCTTCCCCCTGCCCCCCACCTTTGGCTCCAGCTTATTCTCAGTAATACCTTAGCCAGACTCAGAAATCTACCCCTGGGCCAGATCATACAGTGATTCTGTTATTAGCAAAGGCTAAAGGTCCTAGTTCACCATCCAATCGAAACTAACCCAGTCTCTTACTACCCTGCTATACACCCTAGTGATGTGACTGAGCACACGCACGTGTCAACAGTCATTGAGTTCCTAGCCACTCCCAAAAATGTGAATTGCGCGAGGCACTGTTGATACTTGTGACAGATACAATTTTCTGTGCCTGCAATGCTCTTGTCTTATTTCTAGACTTATTTTTTCCAGGACTGAAATCTCCATGAATTATAAAACACATTATTTAAAGTAAAAATTTTAGGCCATCTCAGGTCTTACAGCTAGCATCAACGTAAGTTAAAACAACCAATTTATAACCTTCAGCGGAGAAAATGGTTCTTAGCAGCATTTCTCAGCTAGTGAGGAGATTTCAAGTAGAAGCTTAGGAAAGAGTCATTATAACTCCTTAGAGCAACATGACCTATTGATTGTGTTTCCAAGATGGCTTTCAACTCAGTCTGTCTTCCAAAAATGCACTTTGGAATCTGGTAGATCCAGAAATGCTACTGATGTTTTTGGTCCACCTTTGGCAAGTTACAGAGCCGCTTGAGACTCACACCTCTCTTTTCTAAAATAAGCACAATAATATTGACACCCCCCAAGTATTGTGATATTTTGTGATATAGTGTGTAAGTTGCCTAACATGATGATTTGGATCCCTAGACATATGATGACTCTTAGCCCTCTTCCTGCTCCGTTGCTTTAAATGGAACCCACCTACAGTTTGAAATTGCATATGTTTTTGCCCTTGGCTGCTTAACTTTTCACTTCAAATTACAATTCTCTTGTCTTCTTTCCTCCCTTCTACTAACATCTTTGCTTCTCTCCCTTTGAGCTCACAGCTCTGTTTTTAGACATTTGTGTGACAAGGTAACCCAAGGATACAGAATTATTCTTCCAAGTTCTTTGCTCTCCTCCTGTATTGGAATTACGCTTCTGCACCCAATGCCAGGGGAACCACATTGAGTCTCGCTGTGGTTGGAGGTGCTTTCCAGTCCCACTGATGCTGGCCTATGGTATGGGTGGTTAGCAGCCTCTCCACTCCTGTTCCACCCATTCTTTTGCGTTCTCCCTCCATTATAGGTACACACGTCTATTCTTACATTAATTATTACTACGAGTCTCATTACTCAATCATTACTCAAGTGCTGAGGACTTTTATAATTGCTGGTGCTAGGAAATAAATAAAGACTTACAAGGTAAATTCAACCCAAAGGTTGGAATTAAATTTGGAGTCCAGGAAGGTCTAGTCAGTGTGAGGGAGCTAGAGCTGACCTATAGATTCACGAGTTAGAAAAATAAGACATGGGCTAGTGAGATGGCTCAGTGGGTAAGAACACTGACTGCTCTTCCTGAGTTCAAATCCCAGCAACCACATGGTGGCTCACAACCACTGTGAGATCTGATGCCCTCTTCTGGTGTGTCTGAAGACAGCTACAGTGTACTAATTCATAATAATAAACAAATCTTTGGGCTTGCAAAGACCCTAAATACCTAACAACAACATGAAGGCTCACAACTATCTGTACAGCTACAGCATACTCATATACATAAAATAAAATAAATAAATCTTAAAAAAAGAAAAACAAGATATTTTTATTATATTGTTGTCAACAATTGAATTTTTGATATACAGGGGAGGAGGGGTTGCATAGAGTTACTGCTTATTTGAAAGTCTTTGGTGTTTATAAATTGCACCTATGGAATCTAACTCATACTCTTTAATCCATGAGTCCATTGGCAATTGATGGGCAGGACTGAGGAAGATGAAGGAATCTGAGCTAAGGCAGCATCATCATCCTTCTTAGCTTACTATGCACCGTCTTTACCCATTCACGAATTAAGTTGGTCTCTATTGCGCATGCTTATTGCATGAGGTTGTCTGTGGGGGTACAGTCCTCTGCGTAGCTAGTACCTCCATATTTTCTTATCTCCTGTTTTCTTTAGCAGGAGCTCTATTTCTACCTGCTCTCCCAAGATTTCTCTAATCCCACCTCACTTTCAAGGAAGCACCAATGGTATATTAACTTCACCGGATTCCCTGCCTCTAGTGAAGAGATAAGGTCTTAGGAACTTTTGTGGTCTCTAAGGCCTCCATCGGAAGACCTCACACATGGCAGGCACTTGCTAAATGGTTATTGGATTATTTAAGCCACACACGGAAAACAAATGACAACAACAAATTACAGTCTCATTTCAGTAGTTGGTACACATTCGTGGGAGTCTCACATTTTGTGCTCTGTGCCATAAGAATTAAGGGTTTCTTTTCATGAGCTAGCATTGGTAACATTTTAAACTTTCATGTATCAAGACCCAATTCCTGATAGTAGGCTGTACTATAAGATGCTATTTTAATTAATTCCATCTTCCATTAATTCTGCTGTGGGACCCATTTAATGTTGTATCTACAGAGTCACGGGGTTGGACCAATGACTTCAAAGCTCTACTTTACAGAAGCCCCCCAAATTTTATGATTCCATGATTTGTAAATTAATTGTAAGTTAATGTCTGATATACATACCCATTCAAAAAAACCAAAACAACAAAAAAAACAAAACTCCAAAACAAATAAGCCCAACTACAAAACTACAAAAAGGAGAGTAAAAACCGAGGAGAAACACTGACTACAGGTCAGACAGCACCCATGTTTCCTTGCTGGCTCTTTGACAACCCCCTCAGGTAGTAGTGTAACTGCTGCTCAAATTAGCGATGGTTAAGCGCTTTTTTCTAGCAGGAACATCTGGTGAGACCCAGTTAGGAAGCGACAGCCCCAGGGTCTGCCAGGCCAGCAGTACTGTGGAGCATGCGCAGGAGTCGGGCACAGTCTGATGTGAGAAGCAGAGTCGTGGGCGGACAGCAGGCATTCCTAACTCTGGTTCATAGCAAGGCAGGATTGGACTCGCTGAATTCCAAAGTCTGGGGAAAACCTTAGCTGGGACCAAAAATGGAAATAGCAGCCAAATTTTAGTCTTCACTAAATTCAGATATGCTAAAGCATTTACCACACACCTTCCTGGTCGCTGTGTTCTGCCTGCGTGTCCTTCGAAAGTTGCCTGGAATATGCCTAGCCTCAGATTGTTCTGTACCCATCAGAGGGACAGGCTGAGCATGGGAACTATAGGAAAGAGCTCTGTGGACTCCCGACCTTCCAGGGATTCAGCTCTGAAGCATCCCTGGCTCTAAGGTGGCCTGCTCCACTTCAGCCAGCAAACTCACATTTTTAATGTTTTGTGTAGGTATGAAAAGGAAGAAATGCTTTACTGGCTTTGAAAAGAAATGTTTAAAACCAGTGAAGCAGATGACTTATGGGTTTAAACGGTCTCTATAGCCTTATTTTCCTTTTCAGTCTCTCTTTGTTTGAAATTCTCAGGTCTGGTACCTATTAGTGCATTTATATATATTTGCAGTAACTATGAGAGATACAAGAATATCCTTGAACACGGTCATGCATTCAGGGAAATGATATGAGTGGAGTTTAGCACAGTTCTTTCCTCACAGGGCCATTTAAACAATTGCAGTCACGTTATGACAAGTAAAGGTTGAGGTGAGGTGTGAGTGTGGTTGCATAGGATGACCTTGTGTCTAGTCTCTCACTCTTTTTATCTGTTTCTCAGGAGTTTGGATGGCAGAGGCAAGGGACGGAGGGGAGGATGGAAGGTGATCAAAACTGATAAACTACGAATGGTGGTGGGCTATCTGTGATCTCAGCATCTGAGAGATAGAGGCAGTAGGATCAAGGGTTCAAGGCTGGCCTTGGCACATAGTACATTAGAGGTCAGAATGATCTACGTGGAACACTATCTCAAAAAACAACACCAACCCCAGAATGCTCCCTAAACAACCACCACCACCACCACCACCACCACCAAACCCCATAAAAGCCAACTAACCAACTAATAACAGACAAAGGAAAATGGAGGATGGTTTACATCATATTTGCTGTTAAAGGAATATAAAAGCAGTTTGCAGCAAGTTACTAAAATGGAACTATGATACTAGCATGAAAGTCAGATCAAGGGATAAGGAGTACTGAAGTACTGAGTTTCCCACAAGCAGTATGGTGATGCTAACACTGCCAGTCCACGGGTCACCTAGAGTAGAACATGCTTTAGAGGATGACAGAGAGACAGAGCAAAGGTCTCAATTCCTTCTAGAATTGTAGAATGAAGAACTAATTTATAAACCCAGACTGTTCATTTCAGAGCTGTTACATGTGAGAGACCAATGTTGTGTTCTCCAAACTGTTGTATTATGAAGCTCTTTGTTTTTGGTAGCATAGCTTTTATTTGCATATAAGTATAAGTGGAAATAAGGTAGTCATTGGAACATTCATATGGAATTAGTACCTTCATTTGGCAGCATACTGCACTGCCTTGCTCTGTGTATTCGTAAGTGTTCACATTTCTTGACATAAAAAAAAAAATCTTTCTTTCCCTTAACTGCATCTGTGGGCAATCTTTC
The DNA here is from genome assembly GCA_902729485.2 of Mus minutoides. NCBI lineage: Eukaryota > Metazoa > Chordata > Mammalia > Rodentia > Muridae > Mus > Mus minutoides. Next base: position 278,422 of record LR750347.1, on the reverse strand, counting down.
TGTCAAACACATCATCATCCAGTTGTCATAGTTATGTAGAGATGAGAATCTGTAGGAGAATATCTCAAGTTTCTAATTTAGATGTTTAGCTTTGTGGTGGCTTTAATAGCCAAGAGGCGGGGAACCACCGTACAGAAGAATGACATAGATAATTCTGTGACACGAGAGAAACATACATACTGTAGACCAGCACCTGAAATTTGGGGAAGAATTCCAGGTAGTCACATGACCTTGGCATCATGAGCAGTACAGATGGGAGTCTTGGCTGCCACAGTTACTAACAATGTGACCTTGAGTAAACTTCTCATCCTTGCCAAGTGCCCACCATCTGATTATTAAGGTGAGAGATGAAAAGAATGGCTGAGAGTTGTCATATATAGTCACAGAGACAACGCAAGAAGAGCTTAATGCGATACTCAGCGCACACAGGAGCACCATAGATTTTATCATGGAGAGCTGGCAACCTGTGTAACTGAGACTGCAGGGGGATGCCAAAGGATGTGATCTGAGAATGAACCACTTCCACTGGACGTGAGAAAGATAAGGACCATATTGAGGAGGCAAAGCAAAGATGGTCCTGACAAGAAGAGATGTGGGGAAAGTTTTAAGGAAGGATGTTGCAGAGCTAGTGAGAAAAATGAGGAGGAGAGGACAGGGGATCTGGCATATCGATATGAGGGATCTCACCAAGAAAAGCACAGAATCCTGGCTCCACCTGGGTGGGGCGGGAGTTAGCTCTGAGCAGGCATTATATACAGAGATGAAGGACTTAGGAAACAACAGAAACACCTATGGAAAGCAGGAAGAATAAGAACTCAGGGTTAAGGATAGTCAGTGTCTATAGGGGGTGGTTCTGATGTTTTGATTAGGAATCTGTGGGTGCACACTGAAGGTCCTTTTCTCCAACTGGTTCTTGATCAATCAATAAAGATGCTAGTGGTCAATGAGCTGGGTGGAATAGGCAGGACTTCCAGTTTTCCTGCAGGTAAGGGAGGAGAGAGAGAGAGATTTTGCCATGCTTCAGAGGGAGAGAGAGCCACCAGCCATGTGAGATCTCAGGCAGAGTGGCTATTGGCTGCTTTCCTGCCTGGGCCTGGGGTAGCATGAGGGCAGATTTAGGGTGCTGAGCTGGGAGTGAAAAGAAGGGTATGAGAGCTGAGGAAGACTTAGAAGAGCCTGGCCATTGAGCTAAAGCATATCAAAATTATGCTAATGTGTGTATATGTGTGTGTGTGTGTGTGTGTGTGTGTGTGTCTGTGTATCTGTGTGTGTGTGTGTGTGTGTGTGTGTGTGTCTTTCATCTGTGGATGCAAAGGAACCTGGGCAGGGCTGGTGTGCAGTCCACCTGCAGCTTAAACTACATGTTCCAAGTATCCTATAGGAATGAACCTAAGCATACCCTGGAGGGTGGGGAGAAGACTTGCTTGGTGGTTAAGTTTATTTACATCTATTTATGGTGTGGGTTGTGTGTGTGTGTGTGTGTGTGTGTGTGTGTGTTATGCATGGATACCACAGTACACATGTGGAGGTCAGAGTTCAACTTTTCAGAATCTGTTTTTTTCCTTCCACCATGTAGGACTCAGGGATCAAGCTCAGTCTGTTGTCAAGCTTGGTAGCAAAACCTTTACCTGCTGAGCCATCTTGCTGGCCTGCTTGGTAACTTTGATTGCCTTTCTTGAAAATTAAGGAGTCAAGGACAGTTGGAGCTAACTTTGAGATGGCTAATCTTTCTATGTGAAAGCAGTGTACATATATGGAAGCCGTGTGGATTAGACTTGGGCTAGACTCTTATGTGGGCAAGGGATCTCATATGTGTGGTATGCCTCTATTCAGGTAAAAACATACAAACCTATGACTTAATAGACCATCTGTGTCTAGAGCACTGGTGTGCCAAGCTCAGCTGCTAAACTTGTCTGTGCTGCTGTGATGAACTGGAATCTCTCTTTCGCTACCTGGGTATGCTCTGAGTTCTCACACTGCTTGACAGGGCTGTGTTCCCCTCTGTTCTGGTTCTTTGTTCTAGCCTCTTGGGACTCTGTGCTGCTGCCACCAAGACTCAGAATGTTAGTGGCCCAGAAAAATAAACCAGGACAGACAGTGCCTGCAGACAGCGTGTTGCCAAGTCTAAAGGCAGTTCTGTGGGGTAAGGTGAGGATCAAATTTTCCCCATTCAGTGAAGTCTGGGCTTGGAGATCAATGTATTTCTCTCATCCATGACTCTTAAAAGAATGATTGAACATGAAAGAGGAAAGCTGAGCCACTGGCCACCGGGCTCCCCAGAAAGGTCCAATTCCCAAGAGGTTGGACACAGAAGCTCTGCTGGATAGATATGTCTACAAGACAAACAGCACCATCACCATCAAGAAATCACCTGTAAGCTATATGGTACTCTAAAAAGCCCAGAGTCATTTCACATTTGTTATCTCATTTGTCAAGGGCTTTATGTGATGTGTAGGAAATGCTCGTTATGGAATCTATGAGCCTGAATTATACTCTTTCTTCTGTGGGAGCTGGAGGGTTAATTTTCTCAGCCTCTAGCTGGGAAGCAAAGCATGGTAAGTTCTCTGCTTTTTACAGCTACAGCAAGAGGGACGACCTGAGCATAAAAGGCTCTGCTGTTGGAAGCCCTTGTGTTTAAGCTCATACTGTGCTGAAGGTACAAATTCTATGAAAGAATAAGGAGGCACATAAGCCCCCACAGGTAAGAGAATTGTGTCTGAATGTTGCCATAGAGTGCAGACAGCCATTGGCCATGCCACCAACTAACTCATTGACTTTGGGATCCTGGAATCTTCAGTTAAAATTCCCAGCTTTTGGCTTTGGGGGAGACACTGAAGAGTTCATTTCTTTATATATTTTTGTCACAATATCTATCTATCTATCTATCTATCTATCTATCTATCTATCTATCTATCTATCTATCTATCTATCATCTATCTATCTATTTCTGTCATCTATCTATCTGTCTATCTATCCATCTATCTATTGCTGGGGAGAAAATAAAGAAAAGTGCTTTGCATTAGATGGTGTCTCTTCACATCCCAAGAAATAAGAGAAATGAATTAAGATTTAGCCCAGTGAAAAAAATGAGATGTTCCAAATTCTGATGTAATAAATCATGGAGTAAATAATGATGAAACAATGAACAGTAAAGCGTGTATATAGTAAAAAATGTTTTCAAAACACATGGGTGACCAACTCCTAATATCAGAGAATACAGAGAAACTTCAGTTACATGTCCTTCAGGATAGAAAAGATACTTTTTAGTCATAGGCATTGGTTGGACTACGATTTAAAAGAATAGGATTGTCAACACCAAAACTTTAAATCATGGTTGGAGAAGGATAACACCAACAATAGCAATTATTACAAGAGAATTTATTATCTACAAGTGTGTGAATGCTCTGTAGCCAGCCTTTGGCCTTTTTCAGCTTCATCTGTGATACACAGAAAGTAACTCCATGGTCCCACTTGAGAACAGTTACCTGCTCTGGGAAGCTGTGTGGGTTATGGATGGAATGACCCATAAAGAGTTTACACAGAATGCAAATAAACATGGTCCAAGGATTGGGTGATTTTATTGAATGACTGTATTGTACTGTTGTTCCCTGAAGTTTTGGGTTAAAAATATGTTTTAAAAAATTCAATAAAAAGAAATGTGTTTTCTACCATCTTTTAATTTACAAACCCTATTGAGATTGTGTTGACCCTAGAGCCCTGTGCTAAACATCTCTACCTGTTTTGATTCATTTCCTTGATGCAAAGCTCTTTTATGAAGCAAGGGCTTGGATTAAAGATGAACAGAGGATGTGCTGCAGCCAGAACAAGGTGCTGAACAGCGCTTGCTATCATTCACGTTTTCCAGCTCTCCCAGTGATGTGAATTATATTTAGAAAAAGACATGTGACCTCCTCATTCTGCAAGTACATGTTTTCTGACATTCATGTAGCTATCTGGTTGTTAATATAGCTCACTCCTCTCCTCTTAAAACAGAAACTTTAAATGCTGCTATCAATCAGAAAGATTTTTTTTGTATGTTTTTAGTCTTAGTGGGAAAAAAATTCCTCAAACCTCCATTTTTAGGAGATAATGAATACTTTGAATGTCAGTTCTATTTATTTGATATTTAAAAACCATGTCCTTTCTCAGAACCTCTAGGCATGTACATAACTTTATTCGCTGAAGTAATTCAAACAGATAACTGTACCATAAAGTCAAAGTTAGCTGTTTACAAATGAATAACTTATATTCTGCCTGAGTCAAGCAGTACAGAGGATATCATTTGTATGGTAGTTAAAACTAAGCATTCACTTAACACATTCAAGCCCCAGACCTACCCTCCATCTATCTATCCACCCTTCCTTCTATCTATTGATCCATCCATCCATCCATCCATCCATCCTTCTATCTATCTATCTATCTATCTATCTATCTATCTATCTATCCATCTATTGATCCATCCATCCATCCATCCATCCATCCATCCATCCATCCACCATCCATCTATTCATCCATCCATCCATCCATTGCCATTTTCATTCTTCAACTACTAACCATGCCTACTGTATGTACTCAAGGAGCTCTTTTGGTGGCCTCAGTAAACAGAATTCCAATATTACCAGTCCTTGTATTTTAAGAAAGGGATACAGCTAATGGTTGGAGGCAAAACACATTGTGTGTTATGTCAGAAAATAGAAGTACAACATGGAACTGGGAACCCTAAGGAGGAGCAACAGGTGGTCAGGGGAGGTTTCATTCGGAAGATTTGAAGAGTTTGAAGACACCGAGGGGAAGACTCAGGTAGAGAGAGCATCTAGCACAAACGTCCCCCAAGGAAGAGACAAGCCCAGTGAGCTTTCTCCAAGGAATAACAAGACCAATGGATGAGTTCAGTGTATAGCTTCAGATGAATGGGGTTCAGGTCAGTGGGGTAATAGGTGGCTTAGTGTCTAGAAGGTTCCTGCAAAAGCTCACTTTGAGGGAAGCAGAAAGCCAATGCATGCCTATGAACAGAGGTCGGACAAAGCTCTGGCCTATTTTTCAGAGGGATCAGTCTTGTTCCTGGGTGGAGAATAGCTAGTAAAGAGGCCATTTTAGAGGCAGTATAAGTCATTCAGAGGAAAGAGGATGATATCTTAAACAGGAGGCCAGATAAAAGGTAGCAGAAAATGGTTAGATTCAGGATGTATTTTGAAGGTAGGTCAGCATGATCTCCCGAAACACAAAATAGAATGTTCTTTGTCCTCTCACATGGACCTGGAGCTTGCCAGCTTGCTGACTAGAGCTGTGTGATACAGCTTTCACCTTGAACACAACTGGGCTTGCCTATCCTGTGTGGAAATTTATGGATGACTGTTAGGATTAGTCTTAAAGGGGTCCATTTCAAATGAGGGATCCAGGAACACCAAAAAGGAAGCTAAGGCAGATGCATTTGATTCCAGGAACAAAAGATACACATGTGGAGGGATGGCACTTCCGAATATGTTTCAGGTTCTGGCACTCTCATTGCGCCCTGGTCCTTCTCCCACAGACCAGGGGTTAAGATGAAGAGGCCTATATCATCAAAGTGTTCTGGGAAGGGGTGAGAAAGGGCACTGGGGACAAACGGAGCTAGTGCTGTTGGCTTCCAAAACATTATCAGTAAGCAGAGATGATGTCATACCAGACATTGGTGCCCTCAACTCTGGGCATTGGCAGTTGGCAATGATATCCGTCTTGGCAGGCTTCAATGGCATTGGCAGAACATCCACTTGGCATTGGTCAAGGTGCCCTTGGTGAAAAGACACTGAGCACTGCCCCAGGAGAACAGATACTAGGACCTTCAACACACTGGGTACCTATAGCTCTGAAGCAGTTTTTGTATGTAATTAGAAGTAGTTTGGCATGACTTCTGCATAAGTCCTGGTGGCCTGATTTTAAGCTTTGGTGACAAGAGCCATCACCACAAAAAGCTAGAACGAGAGAGGCCAAATAGCACAGGTGTCTGTGGCCAGCCAGTGTTCTAGTTAATGGTGTACATACACTCAAGTCAGCTGAGCCTTAGTGGGAGGTTCTGAAGATCCAGACCATACGGGAAAGTGTGGCTTTGTGGTCAGGACTTAAAACCTTTTGTGAAGTTCCCAAGTATCTCCTTTATGCCAGGAATGGTGGCAGATGTCTGTCTGCCTATCATAAAAGCAGGAGTTCCAGGATAGCCTAGGATAAGTAGTGAGACCCTGTCTCCCTAAACAAACAAACAAACACACAAACAAACAAATCCAAGGGCTAGAGATGCAGTTCCAGGGTAAAGTACTGAGCTAACATGTCTAAGGTCCTAGTCTCATGTCTTAGCATTACAAAAGCAAAGAGAACAAGCTACCTCCAAAACCAAACAAAACTAAATCCGTACACAGGCATAAGCCCCTCCCTCTACGCATGCTCTCATGCCTACATGTGCACATGCACAACCAACCAACCAAAGGAACATCTTTTTTTATTTTATTAAACTAATAAAATTTATTTTAAAATGTACAACTCAGTATTGTCATATTTTAAGTCAACAAAGTAATTTATAATAGTTAAACGCCCCTTAAATATACATGATATCTTCTGAGGCTGAAAGTGATATGCACTCATTCAGTTTTTAAAATCTATTTGGAACATTAAACATGATAGAAGTAGAAAAAATATCTTATGAAGTCGTCTATGAATAGAAATTGTGACAGGTTCCTGATTAGGCAGAAAACATTCCATCTCCAAGGGAGAATACACCATTTAACTATGGCTTCCTAGAACAAATTGGGTAATGTTCTTTCTGTTTCTATTTTGTGTAATAGTTTGAAGAGCATTGGTATTAAGTCTTCATTGAAGGTCTGATAGAAATTTGCACTAAACCCATCTGGTCCTGGGCTTTTGTTGGTTGGGAAACTTTTAATGACTACTTCTATTTCTTTAGGGGTTATGGGACTGTTTAGATGATTTATCTGATCCTGATTTAATGTAGGTATTTGCTATCTGTCTAGAAAATTGTCCATTTCACCCAGTTTTTCCAGTTCTGTTGAATATAGGCTTTTGTAGTAGGATCTGATGATGAACTTTTAATTTCATCCAGGAATAGTATCTGTTTTCCTGGGGCAGTGCTCTGTTGTTATATCTCGCTTTTCATTTCTGATTTTGTTCATTTGGATACTGTCTTTGTGCACTCTGGTTAATCTGGCTAAGGGTTTATCTATCTTGCTGATTTTCTTAAAGAACCAGCTCCTGGTTTTGTTGATTCTTTGTATCGTTCTTTTTGTTTCTACTTGGTTGATTTCAGCCCTGAGTTTGATTATTTCCTGCTATCTACTCCTCTTGGGTGTATTTGCCTTTTTTTTTTGTTGTTGTTGTTCTAGAACATTCAGGTGTACTGTTAAGCTGGTAGTGTATGCTCTCTCTAGTTTCTTTTTGGAGGCACTCAGAGCTGAGTTTTCCTCTTACCACTGCTTTCATTGTATCCCATAAATTTGGGTATGTTGTGCCTTCATTTTCATTAAATTCTAAAAAGTCTTTAATTTCTTTCTTTATTTCTTCTTTGACTAAGGTATCATTGAGTAGGGCATTGTTCAGCTTCCATGTGTGTGTGTGTGATTTCTGTTGTTTTTGTTGCTATTGAAGACCAGCCTTAGTTTGTGATGATCTGATAGGGTGCATGGGATTATTTCAATCTTCTTGTATCTGATGAGGCCTGTTTTATGACTGATTATATGGTCAAATTTCGAGAAGATACCATGAGATGCTGAGAAGAAGGTATATTCTTTTGTTTTAGGATAAAATGTTCTATAGATGTCTGCTAAATCCATTTGGTCCATATCTTCTGTTAGTTTCACTGTGTCTCAGTTTAGTTTGTGTTTCCATTAATGAGAGTAGGGTGTTGAAGTCTCCCACTATTACTGTGTGAAGTGCAAAGTGTGCTTTGAGTTTTAGTAAAGTTTCTTTAACAAATGTGGGTGCCCTTGCATTTGTAGCATAGATGTTCAGAATTGAGAGTTCATCTTGGTAGATTTTTTTCCTTTGATAAGTATGAAGTGTCCTTTCCTTATCCTTTTTTCAACTTTTGGTTGAAAGTTGATTTTATTCAATATTAGAATAGCTACTCTAGCTTGTTTCTTGGGACCATTTGCTTGGAAAATTGTTTTCCAGCCCTTTATTCTGAGGTAGTGTCTGTCTTTGACACTGAGGTGAATTTCCTGCATGCAGCAAAATGCTGGGCCCTGTTTAAGTATCAAGTCTGTTATTCTATGTCTTTTTATTGGGGAATTAAGTCCATTGATTCTGAGAGATATTAAGGAATAGTGATTGTTGCTTCCTGTTACTTATGATGTTATTTTTTATGTTTATGTGGCTATCTTCTTTTGGGTTTGTTGAAAGAAAATTACTTTCTTGCTTTTTCTAGGGTATAGTTTCCCCTGCCTTGTGTTGGTGTTTTCTATCTATTATCCTTTGTAGGTCTGGACTTGTGGAAAGATATCATGTAAATTTGCTTTTGTCGTGGAATATCTTGGTTTCTCTATCTATAGGAATTGAGAGTTTTGCTGGGTATAGTAGCCTGGTCTGGCATTTGTGTTCTCCTTGGGTTTGTCTGTATAACATCTGCCCAGGATCTTCTAGCTTTCATAGTGTCTGGTGAGAAGTCTGGTATAATTCTGATAGGTCTGCCTTTATATGTTACTTGAACTTTTTCCCTTACTGTTTTTAATATTCTTTATTTGTTTTGTGCATTTGGTGTTTTGACTATTATGTGATGGGAGTAATTTCTTTCCTGGTTCAATCTTTTTGGAGTTCTGTAGGCCTCTTGTATCTTTATGGGCATTTCTTTATTTAGGTTAGGGAAGTTTTCTTCTATAATTTTGTTGAAGACATTTACTGGCCCTTTAAGTTGGGAATCTTCACTTTCTTCTATACCTATTATCCTTAGGTTTGGTCTTCTCATTGTGTCCTGGATTTCCTGGATGTTTTGGGTTAGGAACTTTTTGCAGTTGGCATTTTCTTTGACTGTTGTGTCAATGTTTTCTATGTTATCTTCTGCACCTGAGATTCTCTCTTTTATCTCTTGTATTCTGTTGGTGATGCTTGCATCTATGACTCCTGATCTCTTTCCTAGGCTTTCTATCTCCAGGGTTGTCTCCCCTTGTGATTTCTTTATTATTTCTATTTCCATTTTTAGATTCTGGAAGGTTTTGTTCAATTACTTCACCTATTTGGTTGTGTTTTCCTGTAATTCTTTTTGGGAATTTTGTGTTTCTTCTTAAAGGGCTTCTTGCTGTTTACCTGTGTTCTCTTATATTTCTTTAAGGGAGTTATTTATGTCCTTCTTAAAGTCCTCTATCATATCATCATCACTAAATGTGATTTTAAATCAGAGTCTTGCTTTTCTGGTTTGTTGGGGTATCCAGGGTTCACTGTGGTGCGAGAACTGGTTTCTGTTGCTTAAGTTCTTGCTGTTGCCTCTTACCATCTGATTATCTCTGGTGTTATCAGGTCTTGCTGTCTCTGACTGTGGCTTGTCCCTCCTGTAAGCCTGTATGTCAATACTCCTGGGAGACCAGTTCTCTCCAGGAGGAATTTGGGTAGGGAGAGCTGTGGTATAGAGTTAGCTCCAGGGTGTAGATGGAAACCAAAAGGATCTTCTCCCCAGATGTTCCTTGGTTCCCATTTTCTGATGACTCTGGGTGGGTCCCTCATGCACCAGGAATTTGAGCAGAAGTGGTGGTGCTCACAGGTGTTTAGGCAGTCCTGGGAGACCAGCTCTTTCCAGGCAGTCTTTGGGTATGGATCGCTGTGGCACAGAATCAGCTCCAGGCACAGACAGAAACCCCCAAAAGAACGTCTTTGTATCTCCACTTCAAGGATGAGCTAGGAAACGTTCCTCTGCCTGGTGTGGAGACAGTGGTCTGGAGGGGACAGCTTTGTTGTTGGGCATACACTTGAGCCTTACAGTCTTTGCGTGTTTTGTCAGTTCAGAATATTTAATGACTTCAGTCAGTGGAGTGACCAGGAATCTTCAGCTCTAATGATGGAATCACCGCCAGAGAGTTAGTTATCAAAGCCATTTTAAAAGCTGTAACTTATTTAATTCAGTGAGAATGCTAACACAAGGAATAGCTAGGTAGCAAATCCCTAGGTGCTGTCTAAAAGCAAAAGATTATAAGGTCCCTACCTTCAGGAATAAGTAATTTTCCTTAGTATACATTAAAAAATATTAAAAAAGTAAAATCTAGAATTTCAATACGTTTTTAAGGAAAGAAAGATTTGATTGAGCTGGGAAAATTTGAGAGTTCCTTTTATATCCTGTCTTGGGGTTAATATATGAGGGGAGGGATAGGGAGGGACAGAAACAGAGAGAGACAGAGAGATGGAGACAGAGAAAGAGACAGAGACAGAGAAACTGAGAGAGACAGAGATAGGCAGAGAGGGAGGTAAGAAGGGAGAAAGAGAGAGAGAGAGAGAGAGAGAGAGAGAGAGAACAGAAGGAGAGAACACTCATCCAGCCAGCCCTTTCTTCTTACTATGACCATCCTCTCAGGCAGCAGCATCTGCCTCAAGTGGCTTCTTCAGTACCCTAAAATATCCATTAATTCTTTGAGATTGAGTTCAAGAATCATCCATCCTTACATCCAGAAGTCCTTCCCTGATCCCACACATTTAGTTTTCTCTCTCACAGCATTCTTTTTTCACATAATGTTTTAGCTCTGGATACAGCCAGTCATCTCTGTGTACATGTAGGGTAAAACTCCTTGAGGCACAGACCAAGCTTTATCTGTTTTTCTATTCTTATCTCAGAACCCCACACAGGGCCAACAAGAATCATGATATAATGAATGGGTGGATGGATGACGGCTGACTGATGGATGTTGTGGGCTCCATACTTGTAGCTAGCTGCATTGGCTCTCCTCCCTGGATTTGAGCCCGGGATGTTAAGTTCCTAGTTCTATGGTGATTGTTACTTTGTGACTACATCATGTACCATTGAGAAAAAGTGTTCTGTCCAAGTGGATGCCAGTAAATGTTGACAGATGATGGTGTAATTGAGTCCCAGAGGCAAGAAGGAAGGGGATCAATCTTTTCTACATTTCCTGTAATCATCTTTTATTCACTCGTGGGGGGAAATTTCACATTCCAAAGTTTCTGTAATACATTTACTTCTGAGTATTTAGAAAAATCAGAAAATACATGCCCTTGCCACCAAGCAGCGACTTCTAAATAAAGATACAAGTGTTCGAACTGAGCATGCATTTAAAGGAAGGCTTTTAACCTGTCAGAACTCCTGCGATTCATAAATTGTAACCCTAAAAATTATTTAAAGTGCATCTGTTTGGCATTTATTCCATCATGGATCCTGAGAATAACAAGTAAGGCTAAAATGTGTTTCATCTGAAAGACTCTGGCAGCCTCTTGAGCATCAGACTCTCTAAGAGCAGCTGTTATCTGGTAGCATTACAAAAGGAAAAGTGGAAGTTCTGGTTATTGGAAGTGGGGTCAGTAGAAAACAAAGATAATGAAAGTGGGAGATAATAAAAATGACCACTGGCCTTTTCCTAACGGCAGATGAACTGGGGCATGATCCTGGAGAGCAGAGACATGCCACTCTGGCCCAAAGAGCACAGAGACTTGACATGACACTATGGGGCACAGAGCAGAGGCATGCTACTTGGGCCCAGAGAGCACAGAGTCTCAAGAGTCAGGTCCACAGAGCACAGAGACATGCCATTAGGGTCCACAGAGCACAGAGACATGCCATTAGGGTCCACAGAGCACACAGTCTCAATAGTCAGGCCCACAGAGCACAGAGATATGCCATTAGGGTTCAGAGAGCACAGAGACATGCCATTAGGGTACAGAGAGCACAGCGACATGACATTCTGGTCCACAGGGCATAGAAATGTGATGCTTGACTCCACATTGCACAGAGCCCTGCTACTGTGGAGGCAGAGGCTGTGGAGGAAAGCAGGTAAGAGTATAGACTCTGGATCAGGCAGAATGGCTTTAATCTGAACTTTGTCACTTGTTACTTAGGCAAATCATTTAACTTTTCTGGGCTTCAAGTTCTTTACCTCTGACACGGGAACTTAAATGTAAGAGCTAAGTGAGTTAATTGAGGATTAATCTGTGGCATTTAGAAATGCCTAGCACATGTAAAATTATCTAATTACATGTTTGCTATCAATAGAAGGATTCACTCTGCAGTATCTTTCTGGCATGTGTAGGACTGTCTTAGGACATGTGGATTCTCAAGTAGACTGTCTGAGTTTGTGGGAATTCAACCACCACCAGGACAGAATCCAAAGGCATATGATGGATGGGAGGACCTGCAGTCTTGGACTCAAAAGGTTATGTTGACCACCACTCTCACAACAAAAACAAGCACAAATAAATAGCATGCAATGAGAGGGTGCTTAGCTTGGGGTGGAAAGATATTAACTGTGCCACAGCTGACTTGCAGGTGCTTGTTTGAGACTACAGTGTTTGACTTGTTCTCCCTGGAAGGGTGATGTGACGAATGAATTTCATGACAGGATTAATGGTACTAGCTAAATGTCAGAGGATGGTTATTACAAAGGAGAAAAAAAATAGCACACCCATCTGGGTAAGCCATCTAAACAAATGCTTTGGTCATTTTTTTTTTTTTTTTTGCCTTGAGCATCGTGAGCATTTGTTTCAAAAATCCCACAACAACAATGCTCTCGAAGTACAACACAGGAATAGCTGTTTGAATCATCTGCTTCCTCCTCCAGAAACCCTCTCCTAATCCCCAGCCTCACCCTAACCTTCCATGTAGCATCCACAGACCACGATTTTACTCCATTCCAGCTCACACCATGCCTTGCCGTTTGCTGCACTGCTCAGTTCGTCCTTTTTGCGTTTTCTCCCTGGCACTGTATCTAGGACCTGTGCGCATGCCCCAATGCGTGGGCAGTCCTACAGAACACTCATTTCACTTGAATGCTATAGATTAAAAATATGAATATGGTCAAACTGTATTCAACTGTCAAACAGACGCATATACAGTTAGGCATCCGTGACTTGACAATGGCTTATGCAAACTAGTATAGTATAACCTTTGAGTAAATTCATATCCTTGTGTGTTTCTATGGCATCAAAATGCCATTGCGGATGTCCAGGAGTCATAGTGTCAAGGTGTAACTCAGCTTCTTAGTCTACTTCTATTTCCTTCCATGCCACATACATTAAACGTTTGCTCTTAAAGCTATTCGCTCTCCTCCCTTGGTCCAAGTTGTATTACCTCTGCAATACAGAGACATACAGCTCTCTCAGCATTATGCTGGATCATTTAGTCACACAGGGAGGCTCTAGTTATAGCTTTAAATCCTGTCTTTCCTAGCTGTGATGGGTGAGGCAATCACCCCAAATGTATTCCAACACAGTTAAGTGAGCAGATGATGACAAGGGAATTTGCAATCTTCTTCCTTTCCTTTCCAGATAGTGAGGAGTCAAAGTATACAAAATCTACCAGTGGAGAATGGTAAGCTCTCCATGGGGCCCTAGCACTGTGATATGCCAGTCCGGTACTCTGATGTCTGCAAAGGCATCTCCTTTGGGTTACTTTGGTCCTAAGGAAGAAATTAGAAATTTACTGATCTTTGCAATTGAGGAATGTGTTGAACACTAGCAGGAGGCTCTAACGTTAACCAGGTCTAAGTGCTGGCCGGGACCTTCATTTGCACTGTTACGTTTGTAACTCAACCAAAACTTGGTACAGTAGTTTCTGCCACACTCTTCATTTAACAAATGGAAACTGAGGCTTAGACAATGTAAGTAATGTGCCCAAGGTGACGTAAATGGGAGGTAGCTAGACTGGCATTAAATTGGGTTTGATGAAAGCCCAAGAGAGTTCATGTTTTTGAGCCTGAAAATCTGAAAGTTCTGTAAGACACTATAAGTGGATTATTTAGGTTACTCAACTCAGTGCTCCCCCACCTCCTTAGCATCTATATTTTGGTTTGAAATACTGTGTTTAGACAATAAAGAGAGGTCATTAGGGACCTCAGTTAAATGGCTTTGGTCTACAACACCATTCACATACCCTCTTCATTCCCCGGCCACTCCTCTAGTTTCCTGTGTCATTACCCCAAATTCTATGTGTTTATTGCCTTTTATGGGCATAATATAATCTGCATGAGGACAATGACCTTGTAAGCCTTGTTTCCTCCTTGTTAGTGTTTTGCTGCTGTGAACAGACACAATGACCAAGGCAACTCTTATAAGGACATTTAATTGGTGCCGGCTTATAGGTTCAGAAGTTCAGTCCATCATCATCAAGGCGGGGCCATGACAACATCCAGGCAGTCATGGTGCAGGAGGAGCTGAGAGTTCTACATCTTCATCTGAAGGCTGCTAGCAGAATACTGACTTCCAGGAGGCTAGGATGAGGGTCTTAAAGCTCACACCCACAGTGACACACCTACTCCAACAAGGCCACACCTACTCTACCAGTGCCACTCCCTGGGCAGAACATATATAAACCATCACACCTAGCAAATGCTCAAAAGCTAGATGGAACAGCACCTGGCAGGTGGCAGGCAACTTATAAGTGTCTATTTTATGAATAAATAATACAGGCACTTTTATTTACTTTTTATGCCTAGAGTATTAATTTTAAGAATCATTAATGCACTGAGGAATCTCATAAATTTCTTGGCTCACCTTCAACCTTCTTTAAAAATAATACATTTAATAGATCAAAACAGAGTACGTACACTAACCCAGGTGCCATTTTAGGTGCCTCGCTTACACTACGCAGGTGCTTAATTGGCACAACACGCCTACAGGGCAAGGAAATCATCACCTTCACTCAAAGGTGAAAACAGGCAGAGAAAAGTTTAGAAACTTGCCCATGGTTGCACAGTTGGGCACAGCACAGCCAAGACTCAAATTCGGAATCTGGCCACATTCCCAACCATTACAGCATGCTGCTCTCTGGCTTAATCCTATAAAAATGCCATCTCCATGGAGTTTAACACTGTAAAGATGGGTCCCACTCTTTTCTGGAGAATTCCCTTCCATCTTGCTCACCCGCCCGCCCCCTTCTCTGCACAGATCAAAGAGGAAACGAATAGGATTATTTTACTTATTTCTCTCTCTTCTGTGATGCTTTCTTTCCTGGAAGTGGCGTCTGTTGACAGTGACGTCTCTCTGGGGCTGCCTCTAAAGATCAGCAGGACCCTGGAGGCTGCTGGACAGTTGACCTGACCTACGTGAGCCTTCATCCTCCTGTCTGTCTCGTTCCTGCCATTTCAGGTCTTTTGGATCCCTGCCATAGTTTCTCCTGCCCAGCCTCAAGAATAGGGCTGAGAGATATGTGCAGGCCTCAGAGGCTGCCTTTTAAGCCTGAATCCTGAGATGAAGCCCAATTTTAGAAACACTCTTGTTCTTTCTTTCATCTTTGGGTCCTCTCCTGTCTTGTTCTCTTTCCGTTTCTCTCACTCACACTCATCCCCCAGCCCCGGGCCTGTTAAATAGCACAGTATTCACCTAAGAGGTCACAAGTAGGAGGGGATGGAACTGAGTTCTGGTTTCCCTTTCTGGAAAAGGACACAGGTAAGAAAGAGGTCAGGCAGGATATTTAAAGTCTCAGCCAGCTCTAAACTGTGACTGTTCTCTGAACGTATATACGAGAAGGACGACGTGCTCAGACAGCTACATTTGCTTCATCTTTGCCAGTGCCTATAGCCTAAGTCCAAGGCACCCAGTGCTCTTCCGATCACAGAAGTGAAACACTCAAAGTTGGAGGTGGGTAGTAGCCCCTGGCGGATAGCACTGGATGGGGCCCCTCTCCCCACCCTGTTCCTCCTCTGTTTCTCTGTAAACATCAGGGAACGAGGTTATTAGTACAACAAGACTTCAGCAGCTCTCTGGACTATGTAGTAAACTGTTCCAAAATAAATTCATTTAAAGTCAGATATGGAAAAATCCCCAGTTTTAGGCTTCCCTCCCCCAAGAATGTAGCAGCCATTTTTTTTTTTTGAAACTGTATGAAAATTTTGGGCAAAGAACAAACTAAACTAAATCAAAACAACCAACCAAATGAACAACAACAACAACAACAACAACAACAACAACAACAACAACAACCACCAAACCGGTGAATGTTTGACTGTACCACTCTCTTCACAGTAACAGTTCTTTGACTATCTATTGACACCAACTGCCGTGGCTATTTTTGCACTCTGTAAATAGCGAGACTTGTCATTTCAAAGAGAAAGAAAGAATTTTAGGGAACCTGGTCTATTGCTTCTCTGAACACATTACTAAATAACCAACTAGTTCTTGATCCTCACCTGCAAACAGAAGGTATGAAGGATGAGAGAGGAAGTGTCTAGGAAATTAGGGCCAGAACTGTTAAGGGTAATTTGTCCACAAAGGAGCTGCCCTGCTGCTTTGTAAAGCACTGGAAAGAAAAGGCACCATGTCAGGAAATATCTTTAAAAGCACCTTCCTTTCCCATCAGGATGGATCTCTAATCTGCCTCCATTATGTGGCTTCCTTCAGTGTAGTAATCACAGAGTGAGCACTATTATGGTCCAGGACTGGTGCTCCATGCTTTTATAATGAAGACAGCATAATAAAGATACCGGTCTTGAGTGACAGAGAAAAACTAGGCAGTAGGACACAGTGGCACCGCGGAGAGGTCAAATGGTCCATCTTGCTCAGAGAAAAGCTGTCCTGACATGTGTCTTAAAGAAATATGTCCTGGGGAATGAACTGAAGAATTTCGGCAGGTGAGGGGCAGAGAAGAAATGGTGTTTGGGGCACAGAATGGCTTGAATCTCAAGAATTCTGTCATTTTTTTCCAGCACAGTGAGTTTAGGCTTCTTGTTCTCCTTTGCAGTTTCATGAGTGGCATGAACTTTACTCCAGGGGAATCCAATCTGGTCTAATGTGCGTGAGCCAATTCTAGGCCTGACATTTCACAGAACATCCTAGCTCTCCTGCTTTTGGGGGCTGTTTGAGGACAGCAAGATGGGGCACATGGCCGAAGTGACCCAGGTTCCTAACCGTGAGGATAAAAGGCCGTGACAGCGGACCTTCTAGGAATGAGGAGTAAGTGTCGAGTGCTAAACCACCTGACACTTTTGATTTCGATGCTGGCAACAGCTCATTTCCCAGCGTATGTGGCGTGCCAGCCTAAGGTATAATGAGAAGGAGCCCAGTGGCTTGCTGTTATTTCAAAATTTACAGACATCAAATTACTTAAGTTTTTGACCTTAAAGGCAATTATTCTTTCCTCCTTGCCTAGTCTCCAGTGGCACCAACTCCTTTTCCTGAGCAAAGACTGAGTTTTACAGCCTTACAGCAAGTCAGCTGCTTTTTCTTTATCTATTCCCAGTGTTCCCTGCCTATCCAGTGAGTTTTCTTTATAAGAGACACTATAAAATAACATATTATGCATGGGTATATATGTAGTATACTATATAACATAATAAAGTATATTATTGAATTTGTAAATTAGTAAAACTATGCCAGTGATATACTACAATATATGTAACATGTTATATATATTATTTATTGTATAAATAAAGGAATGCCAATGAAAACATATATATATGTGTGTTTTCATATATATATATATATATATATATATATATATATATATATATATACATGTAATTTTTCTTAATAAAATACATGTTTTTGTGAAGTCAAGAGCTATGGGTTATTTTTATGTTGTTCTGTATCATAAACCTGTGTTAAAGAAAAGATATGGTGTGCAGAGACCCTCTTAGATTTTTACACAATAAATAATGCTAAATTAAACAAGATGGCGGCCACTTTTGTTTGAGCTCGGGTTCTCTTTGGACATGTTAATTTGATGTCTTATGTGAGTTTCCTGAGGCGGGGGGGGGGTAGTTCTATAAATTCAGAGGCAGAGGTTTGTTGGCCACTCATGTGTGGGAGATAGCAGAAACTCTGGGGGTGGGGGTGGGGACAGGTGAAGGTGTTAAGGAATAATATGGGCCGGAAGAGGAGAAGAGTGTGAAACCCCAAATTCTGCAGAGTGTGTAAAAGGGAAGAGGCATAAGAAACTAGCAAATGCCAAGGCTGGAGGCTTTGGAGTTCGTTGTGTGCCCTTGTGTATGAGGTAGAGCTGTGTGAGGGAACTCTGCCCAAGCCAGATCTTACAGAAGCACTTAATAAACATCTATTTATTGACTGATAAGAGTGGGGCCCTGAAGTGTTCCCACAAAGATGGCCAAAAAAAAGTAACATCTTTCCCAAAAGATATATACAGCTAGTATTCTTGTCAATCACTACAAAATTACTTTATCACACAGAGTTTTGGGGATAATGTCTGGAGGCTGCTGGGCCATCCTGGGGTCTTATATTCGTCTGGCACAGTAGGGAGTATTTCTGATCTGAGTTTCTTTCCCAACAAAAAGATTTTTTTTTTTAAGATTATTTATTTTATATATGTGAGTACACTGCATCTGTCTTCAGACACACACCAGAAGAGGGCATCAGACCCCATTGCAGATGGTTGTGAGCCACCATGTGGTTGCTGGGATTTGAACTCAGGACTTCTGGAAGAAGCAGTCAGTACTCTTAACCACTGAGCCATCTCTGCAGCTCTAAAAGATTCTTAGAAGCATAGAGAAACCATCTAGCTGGAGACTTATTGCTAACGTAAGTTAGATGTACGTAAACTATGTATGCATGTGCACATGCGTGCATACACACACACACACACACACACACACACACACACTTATTCTTTCTGAGTTTTGTGGCTGCTTTTACTCTGTAACAGAGTTGAATGGTTGCTTCCCTTCTATATACCGACCATTTCACATCAGACTGAAAAATGTTCTTTTTCAAACGGTTGGGGACCATACTCTCTCGTTATGAACGAACAGGACCTTGTTATTTCGTAAAAATTCTGACGTGCGTCGGTGTGTCTGGGACAGTGTGGTTTCCGGTCTTTGATGTCTTTTGTCGTATGAGATACTTAAGTCTGAAGTCGCCTGTGCATCTTCCTTAGGTTGGGATCCTCACACTAAAGTGGTGTATAGGCTTATAAGAGAGATTCTGTTTCACAGTGTCTTTTTGATTGATGCTCAGGTCAATCAGGGTGTCCCAAAATTTAGGACAGCAACAGGAGGGTAGAGGGAGGGGAAGTAGAAGTAGAAAGATGAGGGCACACAGAGAATGGGTGATGGGATGGGAGGATGAAAGTAGCCCTGACAAAAGGTACCACAGGTTCGTCTGTGTCCATGGCCTGTGCTTTGCCATCGTTCTTCTGAAAAATTGTAGAAGAATTAGGGAAAAGTTTCTGTCATTTTTCTAAGTGACAGGGGAGTAAGGCAGAGCCTGACTTTCCAGACTTTTAAAGGAATTATGCTGGTTGAATGCTTTTCCCTAAAGCTGATACGTGTCTGTGTGAGCTATCGAGATTACAGCTAAGGAACATTTGAGACTTAAAGTCCTTGAAAAAGGAGTCTTCAAGAGTAGGGGCGTGGCGGGGCTTAAGTGAGATAATGCCACTTCTGCAATTCTCCATCTCACTCTGCACACAACGGGTGATCTCATCACAAGCCTGACTCCTCGTTCCCTCCTGGGATACCCGGAGTAGCAAAGTGCTTTATTTTGGTTTCTCTCCACGGTTCCCACCAGACTGTGTTGTCTTGTCCTTAAAGAGGTTTGAGCCCAGACTCTTGAGTATCTCCATGGCTGTTCACGTGTGGGGCCTCACTGTTGTTGATTTTCTCATCAACTGTCACTTCTGTTTATTCCCTTCAATCAGGCATAAAACCTAAAGAATGTCTAGCTTCACTATCTTTCCAAAAATGTATTTTTGTTTCTAACATCCTTAAGTCCTAGTAGAGTTTGACCATGGTTCCGCAGGAGAGACAGGGAAAGGCGATGTTTACACAAGGATGTTCAGGCTCAGGACAGAGGGTGAGGGAGGTATCTTAGAAATCTGCCTCTCCTAGACGTACTTTATAATGATGTATTTTTGGTCCAGTTCTCTTACCTATATAACTGGGGTTAAAATGGAAAAACCTTAGCATCAACAAGAAAAGTCATCTCTAATTCCCCCAGACCATCACTGTGTTCACATTAGGTGATTTAGAAGCCATATATATGAAGAATGTGAGACATACAGCTCATGTCAGTGTGGATGGTGACATGACATAGCGCGACACTACAATCCAGAAATTCAACCATAGATTTGCAGTCTGAAGCTCACTGTTCATATATATATATATATATATATATATATATATATATATATATAAATCAATAAGCCCACTAATACAACTTTTGGAAAAAACATGTTTGCTTTTTATCAGTGTCTCATGACAGATACGAACATTTTTCTAGAGACTGGCTCCTGATGAAGAGGGTATGGCAAAAGCATGGGATGCCACTTTTGTGATTATTTAAGGTGACTGTGAGTTCCATCTAGCCAGCACTCTCTGAGTTAGATGCTCAGTACCTCCCAGAGCTGTGTCTTTAGTTGCATATGTAGCAGAGGATGGCCTAGTTGGCCATCAATGGGAGGAGAGGCCCTTGGTCTTGCGAAGATCATATGCCCTAGTACAGGGGAATGCCAGGGCCTGGAAACAGGAGTGGGTGGGTTGGGGAGCAGGATGGACAGGAGGAGGGTACAGGGGACTTTCAGGATAGCATGTGAAATGTAAATGAAGAAAATATCAAATAAAAAAAGAGAAAGGCCTATACAAAGGAACTAAGGAAGCTGTGGTCCACACACACATAGACACCCGACCCCCACTCCACCTCTGCAAGAGTTAAACCCTGCCTATAAGCACATGTGTGAGGTAGGAAGTACACCCTTCCCAGCTGAGTCTAGAGATGACTGTATCCCTGGAAGAGACCTTAGAATGGAAGATCCCATCACTTGATATTGGGATCCTTGCTCAACAAAAGTTGCAACTTGGTACTTTGTGGGGAATTTGTTATGTAGCTATATAGAATCTTATGTTCCTCTTGAAATAAGAATAGTTTTTTCTTTGAAATAAGTCTTATAGTGAGGCTAGAAAAGGGAGTGATTTAATTCAATCAAACATGTGACCTGTGGTCGTTTAAATGAAAAATGCCCCTCCCCCATAGACAAATATGGAGTGACATTATTGGAGGTGTGACCTTGTTGGAGGAAGTGTGTCACTGGGGCGGGTTTTGAGGTTTCAGAAGCTCAAGCCAGGCCCAGTGTGACTCTCTCTTCTCGGTGCCTGCCTCTCTAGATGTAGAACTCTCAGCTACTTCTCCAGCACCATGTCTGCCTGTGTGCCATCATGCTTCCCACCATAGTGACTAAATCTTGGAACCTGTAAGCCAGCCCCCCCTTAAATGTTTTCCTTAACAAGAGTTGCTGTAATCATGGTGTTTCTTTACAGCAATAAAACCCGAACTATTTAGAAAGTACCATTCAATAAAATAAATAATTGGAATGTAGAAACGTCATTACCACAAATGGTGAATAAACTGGATTCGGATGGGACGGGTAACTCGAACTTGGGTTTTCATTATTTGGTAAAGATGAAGTAACATCATCTTTACTAGGCAACAGACAGTGAGTGTAGGAAACTGTATTATGGTCAAGAGTTTCATGATGACACACACGAGCTATCAGAGAGTTTGAATTTGAGTTATAGGACAAGAGTAGGCAAAGGAGGGGCAGAGCAGAGTGCTAGAAAGTAGAATCATAGAGCAGAATGTCAACAGGCTGTCATCGGATCAGAGCTACTGAAGGCAGTTTAGGATTAAAAGGGGCTCAGTGACTCTGTTCTGGTGGCTGCTGGTGACCTGAAACACGGTCTGGGTGGTGAAGCACAGGGCTGAGTCAGACCCCAGAGAACTGTGGGACGGATGGTATTGGCAGACTGCTGCTGAGTAACTCCAAAAGCCACAGCAAAGTGGGAAGCATTTGCAGATGAAACAGGGAAGCAGGGGAAACCAGGACATGATAGGCATGGATTTGATTGGCTACATTTTCAATTAAGGATGAGAGATATTAAGAAGATATTATATGGGTCTTGATGCAAAGCACTCTAAACCTTCATAAAATGAAAATCCTTTGAATAGCTGACCTTCAGGTGTTCTATTATCAAAGGACAAGAACATTTATACCCCTTTAAAAGGAAAACATATTAAAGGTTTATTCAAAGATTTATTTGTGGGGTTCTTATCTGGTAATAATAAAGGATAATATGTTACAAATTACATGTAAGTGAGCAGATAGTTTCTCTGTGTCCCTGTGTCTAAGAGACAGAAAAAGTACAATATGTCTAGTATATAAGAGTGAACAGAACTTCTTATGAAAATGTTGGCATGGTTTCATTCCCATAAAGGGAAGAGGATGAAGTTTGATCTTCAAAAGCTTAGGGAAACTTTTAGACATGAATAAAGCCCAATTTGGGACTGGTGGAAGAAATGGGTGCTGTGTGAAAATTGATAGTTATTGATAGTTTACTGCTGGAGGCCATGCAACACAAAAGACAGAGGCAAATTAATGGGAGAAGGAGCTGACTCGGCCAGATAACTATTCAGAAGGTGACTGGTTAGAATACATGCATTATACTCTATACCATGAATATACCAACTGTGTTTAAAAACATGTGGGGCTTTGCACTAGTGTATGTTTCAATATTAAAACAGACAAATGAGAGGAGTGGTCTTGCCAAAAAAAGTTATTTTCCTTCAAAATTTGAATCAACAGAACATAAATAAAGCATGCTTTGAAACGAGCCAGCAGATCAGGGCTGTGCTTTGAAGACCATCTTGTCTCTGTTCGGGAGTAACCTCACCAAATCCCAAATACAGTGTGCTGTGAAGGCATCTCAGATAGTGATTATGAAATGATGCTCATGACAGACGAGAAGCACAAACATTCTGAAGGCCAGAAATTGTGTGAAAAAAAATAACAACCAAAGAGATGTTTTGTCAATTATTCTAGCAGTGCAAAGCCTCAGTGAATGCAGATGAATGTTCCATCACTAATACCATGCCATTAGCCCTCTGAAGATTTGGCTCATTACCTAAAAAGGCAAAGCATCAATTTGAAGCATTGCAATGGTCTGTTGTGCTGTGGAGGATGAATCTGGCCATTCTTATACATTCTCTACTCATTTGTGTGAGTGCAGTAGGAACGTCCTCACCAGATGCTTGAATGCATTAGCTTAATTTTGCCTTGTTTCTATAACATTGCTTTCTACCATGGGGATAATGCCCTGTCTTAAAAAATAAACACTTTATGTATTCTCCAAATAATTCTAGGTTAAGGTTCCTTTGCATTTCTCATGAAACTGTACATGGATAACTACAGAATTATCTTAAAATTGAAGCATTCTGAGTTTTAAACGTATCTGAGTGATGTATACGGCAACTTGTATTTACTCATTCATTCATTCTTTTAATGGTCATGTTATGGGGTGAAGTACAAGGAAATTTCAAGGCACTGAGTGATCTCTGCTGCTGGGATGCTTATGTGCAGACTATTACATATCAGTATCTTCATATGAGAGCTAGCATAAAGATGCAAAATTCTCAAATAAATCAGAGATTACTACATATTCTCATTCCACAAATATTTCTTCCATAGCTGCCTGGTGCCAGCAAGTGTCAAGGGCTTGGCTTTATAGGAATGAGTAAATGAGTCAAGGTTCTTGAACTCCTGGGACTGGCTACCTCGTGGTAAGATGGAAAATAATGAACAAAGAAATAAACAATATAACTGCAGGTAGCCATAGGTGCTATGGGGAAAATAAAGCAGGCACTATCAAAGAGAGTGGTGGCTACCCTCTGTGGAGTGGGTATATGAGTCCAAGCCTTACTGATGTATGGGGCTCTGAAGGATCAACAAACCACCCAAGACAGAAATGAGCTTGTCACTTTATGTAACAAAGAGAAAGTCAGTGACTTGAGTGTAGAAGAGAATGATGCATATGGCCGTGCAGTAGGAAAGGGACAGATCTTATTGTCTTTTGTAGGCCAAGGTAAGGGCTTCCCTCTAATTCTGAAGGCTTAGAAAAAATCACAATTGTGAGCTTTAGCCTAGTGTGATAGGATTTGAGTCACAGTTTGGAAGACTTGGTGGAGAGAGACAGCATGAAAATCCATTTGCTGAGGTGGAGAGCAAGCAGGAGGGAGAAATGGAGGCAAATGGTTCAGGGTGGAGAGGATCAATGAATTATTGGTTCAGGTAGCCTAACCGTGATAATAGAAGAGAATATCCATTGGCAGGCTTACTGACGGCGGAAGTACTTGCATTCAATTTCTAACTGCTATAATATAGTAAGAAGTGTTTCCAGGTTAGGTAAAGTTTCTTAGGAGAAGTAAGATGATACTGTCTGGATTGAACATTAAATAATGGCACATAGGCCATTCACTGATATGCATAAGTTCACTCATACTTGTTTTAAAGGGTGGGGCCGCCATTGGGTGTTGTACACAGCTTTGTATAAAGCCCTTGCTGAAAGCAAGTGGACATTTATTAAAGAAATAATACTTTAAGTAGTGAAGTGAATAACATGCCTGTGGGAATTATTGGGAGAATTAAGTCTAAAGGCATTTTTCACTCTTTCCCTTTTTAATATAGAAACTTGTATGATTAAGCTCTTCAGCGTGTCTGACTCTCCTTGAATCTGCTAATGTGTTAACTTCCTATCAGCAGAAACTTAGTTCACTGTCAGTGGGCAAATCTCATCAGATTGCTTGCTAAGAAACTGTGATTAATATTTCTCTTTTTCGGTCTGAGGGGAAACTATATCCTCCCTAGACAGGAAGAGAGAGAAACAGAGGAGAAGACCCAGCAATCGCTCGTGGTTGTAGGTGCTCCATTATGGTTCACCTGCTCCAGTCTTTCCTCCCTTCATCTTTTCTCAGCTGCAGACTCCATTTCAACTCTCTCTCCTTCACTTCCTCTGGTACACTGCCTCCAGAAGGAAGCAGAATAGAGTATTCTAGTCATAGGCATTCCCTAATGCCCACAAAACATTCAAATTCCTTAGCCTTATACAAAGAGAAGAAACCTACTCTTCCTGCTTTATCTTTGGCTATAGGCCACACTTTTCACGTATTTTAAGCACATTGCATTTTCTTCTATTCTGAGGACTTTGGAAACCATGGCAAATGCACATGAAACTTACCAACTTAAATATTTTAATCACATTGTTCACTGGCATCAAGAACACTCCCATTGTTGTGCTGATCCCATTGGATTCTAAATGACTAATTATTTCCCAAATGCTCCCAGAAAGAGATTACCTGGGTAACACCTGCAATTACACAGTTCCTTCTGGCCTCCTGAAGTGCTTTTCCCTTCCCTTACCAATTAAAATCCTACCTACCTTGTAAGACTGGTACTTACATCCTACCTCTTCCTTTAAAACCTTGTCTGAAAACATAAGGTCAGCTCTGTTGCTAGGTTACACAGTTTCCACTAAAAAAATGATACCTGCCTGGCAAATCACATCTAGACTGGATAAACCAACTTATCAACTTCAAATGTGTGATGGGATGGGGCACTGTGGACTTCTCCAAATTATGTCTTTTGTTATTAGGCAATTCCTTACATCCCTGAGATCTCCGATTCAGAACCTTCACGAAGCGTACCTTGTACCACGAAAAAGTTTGTGGGGTTGTAAGAATAACCATATATAAGTAACGTATATCACAAATAAGAACATGTCTGTTTAAGAAATTCTTATAGGACGTGAGACTGGTGTGGAAGGACGACAAAGAAGACTATCAGAGAAGGTAAGGTTATAAATCCTTCCGTTTTCATGTTGCACAGATGTATGAGTGGGTGTTAAGTTCTTCTTAGTTTACAAAGAATTCTAGGACCCTCAAATGAAAGAAAATATGCAATACTTTTCTTTCTACATTTCATTTGGCTTAATATGATCTCAGTTACCTATATATTGCATATAACGACAAATTTTCATTTCTTGTGATGGTGAACAAAACTCTATTATGCCTATATACTACTATATACTATCTATATACAACACCCCCAAAAAATCGATTCACATGCTAATGGATACCTAGGCTGACTCCATAGCTTCAGTGTGTAGGAATCTGTATAGTACACTAACTTAGAGTTCTTCAGACATACACCTATTGCTCATATAATGAGGTAATGATATTTGGAGTTTCATGAGGAACCTTTGGGCCAGTGAATGGGCTAACTTACATCTCTCCTAATAGTATATACATATTTTTTTCTTTCCCCCTATCCTTGCCAGCATTGATTGTTGCTTGTCTCCTTAATGCTAGCCATCCAGAGTGGGATGAGATGGACTCACGATCTACCTTTAAACTGTGTCTTCTTTATGGCTCTATTTTAGTCAGGGTACATTTTGAATTGATGCTCCCTCTTAATTGAGGTCCCCTCCTCAAAGACTCTAACCTGTGTCAAGCTGACATAAAACTACCCAGCACAATGAAGAAGGGTGCTCAACACTTAGCATACTTTTTGGCTATCTTCATCTTTTGAGAACTACCTCCCCACTCTATTAACCCATCCATTGATCCAGTTGTTTGGTTTGTGTGTGTGTGTGTGTGGGGGGGGGTTCAGGGTTTTGTGTTTATTTGTTTAGTTTTAAAATATATATTCTTGATATGAATCCTGTCAGATGTATAGCCAGCTAAAGGAAACCATTCATAAAGCTTTTAAGCCAAGGGTATTTCTGAATGCAATCAACATGAATCCCATCTTCCTTAAGTTGTCATTAAACCTGAGTTAGGACTCACACAGAAGAGATATTCTGAATCTGTCCCACTGCTCCATAGCGGTGGCTATATGGCATTCTTGCAGGTCAGTTTAAAACCAAATGAAGCTTGTGGCAGTCTTTTGTGTCTGATTAAAGTGGGACTTAAGACTATTCTTATGGGCTGCAGCAGCTTGTAGAAACGCTGTATCCCCATGCGCATACCGTTATATGCTTTGACCATACATCAATTAGAAGCTACTTATGAGTGAGTCCAATGAAGCATCCCTTACCTTTGGAAGGAGCTGGATCGCCTGTAGAATTCTCTGTCTGTGGCCAGAGTTAAGGATTCCAATTTCCAACAAATCCTGATCTTCCATAACATTGCTTCCCTGAAATAAAACCAGAAAGATTATATGGTAGATCCAGTCATTTATGTTATAATAAGAATTTACTTTTCACAGAGTTAGACAAGTTCTCTGAGTTCTATAAACAAACACAGAGTCATCGTACTTTGTGTGTGTGAAGAGTAAGTCATCTGTGGGACTGATGGGAAAGGTACTGGAGATGACCTTCTCTCACATACATCTCTCATGACTTACTATTATGGTTAACTGCTCTGCATTGAAGAGTCATTTCTCTGACTTAGAATTCCATTCCTGTAAAAGCACAAGGGCTTCCAGGAAGAGTCATCATTCAAGATTTCCAGTGACTTCTAGAAGGATGTGAATGAATCCATTTATTAAAAAAAAAAAAACTAATCTGAAAATAGATTTTGTGAGGAGGGCTGATGGGAGAATTGACAGGTACATGGCAGGTTAAAAGTAAAAATAATTCATTTTAGAATATCGAATGTCAGATTCTTAAAAAACACAGAGATGGAACAATGAAGAAGACGCAAGTGTCTGCAAATGATGGTGGTTGCTCCCTCCATCTGCATGCTGCAAACAGGTACCATGTGATGCTTGCATACTGCAAATAGATTCCATGTGATGCTTGCTTGGGAATCCTAGCGGATTAAGGGCACACTTTTGGAGAAGGTGATGTATAATCAAATATCTGAACTATGCTTAGGACCCCAAAAAGAAGGACAAAAGGGAAACCACATGCAATAACCTGTAGAAATACACAAGTATATGGGACTAAAAAGGAGAGGAAAAAAAAAAGTAAGGTTGGAAAAGTAAGCCCAGACTTAGGTTAAATGAAACTGTAAGGCACAATGAATTTATATTCATTCTGGCCATCATGAAAAGCTACGGGCAGCCTTTAAAAAGAGTTACATGATGGGATTCTAAATTTAGAAAGANTGCAATAACCTGTAGAAATACACAAGTATATGGGACTAAAAAGGAGAGGAAAAAAAAAAGTAAGGTTGGAAAAGTAAGCCCAGACTTAGGTTAAATGAAACTGTAAGGCACAATGAATTTATATTCATTCTGGCCATCATGAAAAGCTACGGGCAGCCTTTAAAAAGAGTTACATGATGGGATTCTAAATTTAGAAAGATCATTTTGACTTTTAGCGCTGGGCCTCAGTTTCCTTCCCTACAAGACGAAAAGGCTGAAAGTCACATTCTCCAAGGACCAGTCTCCTCCCAAATGTCTCTCAAGTGAGTATTTTAAGCCCCTGGTCAGTGTTGGAAACAGAAATGTAGAGGCTGCTCATTTGGTGCCTCTTAAAGGGCTCTGGGCTTTCAGGGTTCACAGGATAGAGTTTCACTTTAAAGTGAAGACTTGAATATTCTAAATGGAATAAGGCAACCATATTTTCTCACTCATTGGTAGAAGCCAGAAGTAGAAAAGAGGTTGTAAGGCTATGAAGCATGGCTGGGAGATTGGATGAAGGGCTAGATGGGAGAAAGTCATTAAAAAAAAATGTTGCATCACACAGTAGACTAGCTATATTCTATAACAATTTTATAGATTCTAAGATTATTATAAGAATCTAATATTTTATAAATTGTGGGGATGATATTTATGAAGATGAATCATTAATTAGTAAGATTTGGTCATTATCCATTGTATACATGTATCACATATACGTTCCATACACAAGCACAGGAATTATACTCCATTAAAACAAAAATGTAAGATTGAAGACTTGAGAGTTGGGTGGAAGTTCAGGTGTTTGAATTGCTGTTTTTCTGAATGACCAACTTTCATCCTATCAATGCATAGATAGCATGAGAAATGACAGAAAAACATGGAGAAAACCAGGTACTTAGGAGAGGCTCAGAGTGACAGTCCTGGGATCCTTAAGACCATTAAGAAGGGCAAACATGGAGGTGGAAGCTCACAGTCAGCTATTAGATGGAACACAGGATTCCCAAGGAAGAAGGAGCTAGAGAAAGTACCCAAGGAGCTGAAGGGGTCTTCAACCCTCTAGGTGGAAGAATAACCATGAACTAACTAGTACCCCCTGAGCTCATGTCTCTAGCTGCATATATAGAAGAGGATGGCCTAGTTGGCCANTATATATATATATATATATATATATTAATTAGACTTCTTGGCTCTTACCTGTAAAATGAAGCAGACTAATCAATAGGTATTAAAATATTATTTCAGCCATGTTTAACTTTTGATAAGTATCATTATATGTAAGTATAGAGTGTGTATTTTGAAATGTCATTTTAGTGTTTTAGAATCTAGAACCTAAAGTTGGCTTTAAGAAATGATTACCAAGAAGTTCATAACATGTTTGTTTGTTTTGCTTGCTTGCTTGTTTTTGACAGAGCAATCTTAGCTAATAGGATCCCTTCTTGGTAGTGCTATGAATTCTTACAGCTTTTTAGAGTAAGGTAAGATCTTACAACTCTTATCCTTTCCTTTTCCATTTGGGTCACAGCTACACTGTCCAGACCGCAGGCATTCCCATTGTGCCTAAGGAGCTATAGTCTACGCTCACTCTATTGCTTGCTTTTGTTAATTGCTTGCAGAGAATTTCAGCTTAACTTAACTCCTTTCCCCCCAAAAAAGCCAAATATAAACCTAGCTCTGCATTCCTTCATCCTGTTTGCACGTCACTGCTCGATCACTGGTTTGGTATGCAGAGCTCCTTGCTAGTCCTTTGCTTAAACCTCCTATTCTAGTACATCCCCTCTCCTCACCGTCCCACAAAACCATTCTCTCCAGCCCCCATAATGAGCAGGAGCACCATAGACTTCTCTACCACATGTTAAGACTGATCCCTCATTGCCAAATCCAGTTGGTTCTTTTCCGCCCTGAACCAAGTACTTTCTGGCTAACTTGGCTGGTGACTGCAGTATTGGATAATAGCCGATTTCCAGCATGTCCATCACTGAAGCAAGTTCTGTTAGTCAGGTTTTTCTCTAACTCACTGACAGGGAAACCAAAGTCAAATCACATAGATGGGGCAAACAAGACCAGGAGTAAAACATATTCATCAATCTTGGGATATAGTTAGTTATATACCATTTGGTCATAGTTCGTGGATATTGAATATAGTGTCTTCAGCAAATTATCTTCCAATATTTTTGTGGTCAAAATGAATTATGAAGTTGTCACACTTGGGGTGGTGTTAATCTATTACGATGTTAGAAAGCCATGCTATGTAATGACAAGTGCAGACAAGACAGACAAGCTACTGAGCACAGCACCCAACATCACACAGGTGGTTTTGGGAAGAGTAATCATAGAGAAAGTGGCTTTGCTAGTCAGTAACTAAACAACTTATTAGCATGATCAAAGGCCCGGGGTGGTGTTTTTCCAGCTGCTGCTCTTTTCCTGATGAGAACTGACAGATCCAGGGCTCTTTATTACGTTCCTAAATCACAGAATGAAGAGAAATCACCTAATATTCTATGCGCAGTAGCTGAAGCCAAAGCTTCTCTGACCGTGGGGAGACTGTTATGTATGGAGGTTTTCAGCTCAGACAGACCACTGAGATGACCAAACAGAAATGAGTAGTTACATTTCCTGCTTAATGGCCCATTAGAGATAGAACAACTATTTATTGAAATCATATCTCAGGGATGTCCGCAATGATGGTCCCGGCTCTCAGAACAGCATGAGAAGTTCGTGCGGTTTCATAACTTTGATACAATATTGCATTCATTTAGAATCTTTGACTTCACATTCTGTATTAAATCAAGTGCTTGGGAACCACCTTTGAGGACCTCAGGAAGGCTGGCTTCTTAATGCATACTAGAGCAGGAAATGTTTCTATTCTTTTTCTTCAGGCAGGCTCACGCTGAAGACATCGAGAGATAATGTTGGTGGGGGAAAATGGCATCTGCTTTATAACTGGGTCAGGCGGATTCTTCTCACAATTTGTGTGGCCTTACTTCAATGGGATATTTAAAACAGGATACATTTACAGTGCAATGACATCGATCTCTCACAAACTTCCACTGGGAAGGCATACATAGTTTTTTTTTTTGTTTTTTTTTTTTCAGTATAAAGAAATGTTACAGCAAAGAAATGTTATGGTCTCACACCTTTCATGAATTAAAATCCAAATATTTCTCTTCCTAACAGGAAATTAAGTGCTTTCTGATTGTTTTACTTGCTGGGTGGGATTTAAGTAAATTTAAGTAAAGAGGTATTTATTTATCTATGGTGACAACAACCCAACTAGAGAAGAGAACAGTGCACATCATATTTCTTTGAATAAAATGCTACATCTTAGCTTCTTACCTTACAGCTTTGACTCAACTTGATGTCAGTTTGTAGAGCAATACAGCGCACAGCTTTTCTGAGTGATTGTGATAGTAGCTATTGTGATAAGTAACAGATTTCTAATTCTGCTGTACAGCATTAGAATAGAACTACATTTACCTCATAATTCAGAAGCACAGTTACTATAAATGCTCATATGCTAGATGATGAGTGTGCTCCAATTTTTATTTATTATTATTATGATGATGGTGGTGATGGTGATGATGATGACGATGATGGTGTATAGTGGTGTATGTGTCATGTGTGCTCATGTGTGCCATGACACACATGTGGAGGTCAGGGGCAACTTTCAGGAGCTGCTTTCCTTTCACTGTGGGTTGTGGAGATGAAACTCGGGGTGCCAGGCCTCTGTGGCAAGTGCTTCACCTGCTGCCCCACCATGCAGCCTTCACACTCCATGTGTAATTCTCTATCTTATGCTAATAGAACAGCATTAGAAGCATTTGTAGCCCTTTCAAAGCCTCTCTATCTTAGGCCTCCATAACATACTCTCTTGACTGCCACAGAATTTCCTACATATGCTTACCTCCCTACCCACCTACCTACCTCCCTACCCACCTACCTATACTTTTAGCTTATGAAAATTTTTCTGGGATTTAGGGTCATGTGAATTTTTTTTTCTTTTGGAAGCTGGAATTAGAATTTCACTCTCCAGATATCATACATGAAAGATGACACCTGCCTGGCATGCCATGAAGACTTTATGTTTAATCCAATAGATAAAGTAGAAAATTAAGAAGCTATAGGCAAAACATAATCATAACCCTTCCCACATGGCTATGATCAGCTCAGGATCACAAGAGATTCCATTACAGATGGTTGTGAGTCGTCATGCGATTGATGGGGATTGAACTCAGGACCTCTGGAAGAGTAGACAGTGCTCTTAACCGCTGAGCCATCTCTCCAACCCCTAGTCTTCACATTGAAAGCTGCCAGTTCACAGCTTGGGGGAAGAAGAAAAGTTGATGTGGACATTTCTGGGTTTCTCTGTTTCCATGTCTTTCTTTCATTCTTGGATATTCACCACTATTCAGTAAGTTGGAGACACTCCTACATTCAGGCTCTATATTTTGATAAAATACACTTAATCTTAGATTTACTTTTAAGATTGGTATTTAACAGCTAGTATGATCACAATGAAATTCCTGTCACCATTTTTAAAAGATGTACTCGTTTCTACTCAATGTGTGGGAGTTATTTGCTTGTATGTACATGTGTGGCATATCCATATCTGCTGTGGCTGGAAGAGGGTGAAGGAACCCCCGAATTGGAGTTACCATGTGGGTTCTGGAAGCTCAACCCCGTTCCTCTGTGGGAATAGAGGATGCTCTTAACCATGAAGCCACCTCTCTAGTCCCCCCCTTCTCTCTGTCACCATTTTTACCTCTTTACTTTTGAGGCCTCTTTCCCTCCTGAGACATTTTTCTCAAGCAATCGAGAAGGAGAGGAAATTTAAGTAAAGAGGTATTTATTTATTTGAGTGTTTAGCGGGGCTTGATGAAACTATTAATTGTAATTATGGTTAGTTTGAGACTAACTCATGCAGACTTTAGCATTACATGTATTTATAAAGATCAAATGGGTTGGCAAGATGGCTCAGCCGGTAAGAGCATTGACTGCTCTTCCGAAGGTCCTGAGTTCAAATCCCAGCAACCACACGGTGGCTTACAACCACCCGTAATGAGATCTGACACCCTCATCTGGTGTGTCTGAAGACAGCTTCAGTGTACTTATTTATAGTAATAAATAAATCTTTGGGCTGGAGTGAGTAGGGTCAATCAGAGTGAGCAGAGGTCCTAAAATTCAATTCCCAACAACCAAATGAAGGCTCACAACCATCTGTACAGCCACAGTGTACTCACATACATTAAATAAATAAACAAACAAATAAATGTTAAACAAACAAATAAATGTTAAACAAACAAACAAACAGATGAAGTCCATTTGCGTAGTGATTTACACTTTTTTTTGGCCAAAATTCTCATAGCTTCCAGAGAGACACTCTCGTCTTCAGGTTTTTAAAAAAGATTTATTTATTTTATGAATATTAGTGCTCTATCTGCATGTACACCTTCATGCTATGCCGGAAGAGGGCATCAGATCCCACTACAGTGGTTGCTAGCCACCATGTGGTTGCTGGGATTTGAACTCAGGACCTCTGGAAGAGCAGACAGTGCTCTTACCTGCTGAGCCATCCCTCCAGCCATCCCTCCAGCCCTCAGTCCTTATTTTGGAGGCTGCTGGTTCACAGCTTCTTGAGGTAAGAAGAAAAGTTGATGTGAACAAAATTTATCTGAGTGTTCTTACTTTTTTTTCCAGTTACATGCATAAACATAGAAAGACAGACAGTACAGACAGGCTGCCCTGGGAGAGTCCTCCACTCCCCAT
This sequence comes from Mus minutoides, assembly GCA_902729485.2. Classification (NCBI taxonomy): domain Eukaryota; kingdom Metazoa; phylum Chordata; class Mammalia; order Rodentia; family Muridae; genus Mus; species Mus minutoides. Next base: position 244,632 of record LR750347.1, on the reverse strand, counting down.
TCTCATATGGGCTCAGATTCACCTACAGGAAAGACCATTTCATGTATTTCCCAGTCCCCCACCTCTTCAGGGTTGATGAAAACCCAGCTACACAAAACACTTCAAAAGGCAGCTTCAAAGATGTTACCCATCTAATCATTAGGAGCTGGATTCCTTCAATGCTTACACAAGCGGCAATTGAGGTAAGCTAAACTACATACTTTACTGAATTCTTTCTATGTGCTTGCTAGGCACCATTCAGATTGCCTTACACATGTTCTCCCGTTTTATTCTTCTAGCAAACCCACTTAACTTGGAGCTGAGGCATAGTTCTCATAAATTACCTCAGATAGTCCTCCTCCCAGTACAGCAGGCAGTGAATTGGTCTCATTCTTAACCTCATCTCACCTCCGCTGTGACTAATGCAGGCAAGGAAAGATTCAGCTTAACAAAACAAAACATGCCCTGGCTTAAGCCGTTTTATATATTTTACTTAGGAGGCATATGAAATTACATAAAAGTAGGTGCCCCAGTGTATTTGATGTCTGGCTTCATGGCATTTAAGCAGCTGACTCCCTCTCTGTGGAAGATCATTTAGAAAGCTGTCTGACCCATCCCTCCCCCGCACTCTGGTCCTTTCTGTTCACTGAATCATGGAATCAGGCTGGCAGGGACCTGTAGGCTTTTCTAGCTTAAGTGTTCCCTATCTAAGCATGGCGTGTTAGCTTCTCTTTTGCAGCATGGTGGGTGTCTAGCTGGTTTTACACCATCCCAAAGGGGTTGCTGGGATATTAGATACTTTAAATGGTCTTTCCCAGACGTTGAGTCTTGACTGTGGGGTTGGGGATGGAGGGGACACCCCAGATCTACTTGTTCTGCTCTCATTGCAATGCAGAGTGTTAAAGGCGAGCTATTAGAAGAACAAGCCAAAAGCAGAGAAAGGGAAACAGTTAGCAGCTGTCCCATGTCCTTTTCCAATTACAAGCTGTGAAGTTAATTTTTTTTCCTTGAGTAGGCTGTGCATAATCTTGGCAGGTACTGAGTTTTATTCTTCTATCTGATGTGCTGAACATTTATTTCCTGGTGCCTCTCAAGAGAAAGGTGAGCAACGTGTAGCTTAGTGTGGACATTCTGCTCTTGCTTGAGGAGGAACACAATGCTTTGATACTTCCAGCGGGCTCCCCTTACACACTCCTTTGGCTAGTGGTGTGGAGGAATACTAAGAGCTGACGTTCATGTTCATGGTATCTGCTACATTGCCCATTCGATTATAAATCTTGTAAGAATCTTGTAAGCTGGTTGGCATTACCCTCATTTATAGATGAGGGAATAGTCGTGGGCACGTGAAACCATTTAAAGTTTGCACAGCATCTGATGAATCTGTATCTGTGTTTTATTCTATCAGACTCCAAGATAGGACATCACTTTCTACTGAAAGAGAACCAGGTGTCTAGGAACAGGTGTTTTCTTCAGTCAACAGATGTGCAACTTTGCTCAGGATTAATTCCCATGCATACATATATAATATATATGTATATATTCTCCAACACATTCATACATATATAATATATGTATATATTCTCCAACACATTTTACTTCTAATAAACTATATACCCTCTGAAAGGTCAAGTAGTTAGTTATTTCATATTATTATCATCCAAAGACAAGCCACTTAATAAATGTGACTGAGGGTCCTTGTGGCTAAAGTACTACAGAAATTGTCCTGTCCTGAACGGGGTCTGCACAGGAGGTTGGAGCATCAGTTTGGCAACAGGTAGGTATGAGGGATCCTGCCCCTGTGTAAACCCTTGTCAGAAGTTTAACTGGTCATATGAGGAGAAGTTTTCAGGTCAGGGGCATATTTGCATGACTCCTTTAGGTCTCTTCACAGGCAGAATGAGGAAGGACAGTGTTTTGGAATGAAGGAAGGTGGAACATATCTGGGAAAAAGTCAAGGGAATGTGTTCCTTGTTACTATGTTAAGAATCTAGAAAAAAGGGTGTGAGTTGGGTCTTGGGTGTGGACTCCAAGAAGAATGACCTAGGCCAAGGGAAATGTGACCATGAGGATGGACATTTGTGTTCTCCTAATGTTGAGAATCTAATCCTTAACAACTCATTCACTAACTCACAGAGATGGCAGTCCCCAGGAAATACACATCTCCAGATTCAAAGGTAATAGTGTTTTCTGACACAGAAATATGTTTAGACACATTTTATTTAAAGAAACTCAACATGAAAGGACCAAGAAGGATAGAGGGAGGGAAACAGGCAAGTGGGGGAATGATTTGTTCTGAAGTGTAAAGGTGGTATTGAGGGATATATGGTTGCTGGGAAAAAATACATCAATTGAAACTCAAGTTGACACCATGCTTTTACTGGGATAGCCTTCGGGATGAAATCATAGAAAGCTGAGAATGAGTCAAGAGTCCAGTATAGAAATGTCAGAGAGCAAGAATGGGCAGTCATTCATTTAGTCAACACAAATTTATTCAACTCAGTTTTTGAGCAATTCCTCTGTGTCAGGCATGTTCCCAGGATTTTCAGGACACTCTTCTATGAGAGACAAGATCCTTTTCCATTAGAAGTTAAAGTCTAGTGGATAAAACAGGAAAATAATTGACTAAAAACATGCAAATTGTGAGGCAGCACTCCTATGTTTACTATATGTCATTAAGCACTCTGCCTTTTTATTGCCCATAACAACTTTGAAAGTTGTTACAATTAACCTTCTTACAAAATTAAAAAATGCGATGCACAAATAAGGTGATGATGTGTTCAAGCTCACACAGAAAGCCAAGCTTCTCTGAAGGAACGTAATAGAGTACTGGGATAAAACAAGACGGAACACAGAGGACCTGCGTTGGAAAGACTGGGCAGAAAAGCTTGAGGAAGCATTTTAAATGATTAGAAGGACTGAGGAATGGGTGAGAAGAGCCATTAGAAGTACATCGCTGGCAAAAGCAACAGCAGGCACAAAGGCACTGGGGCGGGAACAGTGCCAAATATGTAGGAACAGACAAAAGTAGAATTTGCTCACTGAATAAGAGACATGGAGTAGAAAGCAGGGAAAGGCCTGAGTGATGAGGGGCTTGTCATACTCAATAACTTCAATTTTATTTAAACTATAATAAGGAGAATTGGAATATATCAACTAACTTAGAATCAGCTAATCTGGTTATGGTGTATTGAACACATGAAGAAACAGGATGACATATTAAACTCAACAATCCGAATTGAAACATGCCTTACAAACATCAGTTATCTAATGGAAAAGAGACAAAAGCTGACCTTTCAGAGAACAATGTGGATTGGTTTCTCCGGAGAATCAAATTCCCATGGCAAATATAAGTTTTCATTTGAACCAATGGGAAAAGCCAGATGGTAAAGATAAATATCACAGTAGGTTATAGGCCTTAGGGGCAGAACCTATTATTATTATGTTGCTAAATGGATATAGTATCACATGGTTCTGATCTCTAAATAGTCAGCTTTATACCCATAGATCAATGTGGCTCTCAACACTCCTCAGAGAAGCTTACTTTTGTCGTGGACAGAGCTTAAAATAGACACCCACAACTGGTCAAACTACAGAGAAGAGACTGTGATGCGCTTAGCCCAAATTAAACATTTTTATCATGCCCCACCCCACAACCCATGGCTCAGGGATCATCCTGGAAGAGGAGGCAGGAAGATTGCAAGAACTGGAGGTTGTGGAGGACTCTGGAGAAACAGTGTTATCCGAACACGGCAGTCCTGTTGCACCCAAGAACTCATAGAGGCTTTGGCTGCCTGTACAAGACCTGCAGAAGATCGAGCCAGGCCAAATGCCAGCATGGACTGGGGAGGGGCTCCCGAGGCTCCACCCCTAGCTGAAGAGCTATTGGCTGCTGAAGGAAGGAGAGTCCATTTTCTTCAGGGATTCAGTCCCAGGTAGGTTGCCTGTGCTCCAGTGGGTAGTCCTATGCCACGTTCATGCTGCTACCATCATCGACTGGACTCCGTGAGAGCAATAAAGGAACACATGAACTTGGGAGGAAGACCTGACGGGAGGAATCTGGGAAGAGATGGGGGAGGAACTAGGAAGTGAATTTGGTCAAAACACATTGCATATGTGTACAGTAATCAAAATGGTATTTGATAAAGATTCTAAATTGATAGACTATGGGCAAAGACTTAGCAATAATTAGATTGAAAACATTCATAATTGACGGGGCACACAGGTGAAAGGATGTTTTGATATAGCTAACATGTGTAAGGACCTTTGATGAAGGAGTATAAATATGACCCCACAGGCAGTAGGAGATGAACACTGAGCCTTGGTTTGGTTTGCTCTGCCTCTCCTTTGCCAACAACATGCATGTATTTGTTCCCCTTAAATAGCATTGTTGAGCTCCACTGCGATGAGGCTGACATTGAGAGAAACTTGCCCAAGAACTACTAGGGAGGTTCTGGAGGCCTCACCTCAGGCTGGCTGGTGAGTCTTGTGGTTTCTTCAGGTTTGATCTACAGCTGCGGGTTTGTGCCTAGTGTCTGCCTGCTGAAAGGACTGGTCTGTGGCTTTCGGTTCCTGTGTGGTGTTTGCCTGCCTAGAGGACCGGTCTGCAGATACTGAGTCATATTTGGTGTTTGCTACAGGACTGAACTGCTGCCAAAGGAGATCGAGCTTGCCCCCCAAGAACTATTGTTACACAGGTCCGCTTCTCCACACATCTTAATAACTTTTCTCTTCCAATAACTCTGCTGGGTGGTGGGCTAGATGAGAGGTGAACCCTTATTAAAAGTGGGTTGCAAAAAGTTTATGCCTACACATACTCTAGGGTCCTAGCAATTTTATTTCTACCTTGTGGTGAACACTATTTGAGTCCCTTCTGCCTTACTAACTCCTACTTCACAGCTGATTCTGCTCCTGTTCCGAGTCTCCTTGGAACTGTGTTTGTACATGGGCAGACCTACCCACTGGGCAAAAGAAGAAACTCACTTATGCGGATGTACTAAAGACTTTCCTCGGGGTAAGGCAGACTTGAGAACAGAGACAGGCTCATGAACAGAGAGTGCCTATCACAGCACTGACTGCCCACTGTGGAGAGTTCCATTGGATATCTAGGAGCAGGCAAGCCTGGGCTGTGGAAGCTCTCTCTGTTTTTTAAAAATCTGGGTTTCTCCAGACAGTTTTATATGTTGGTAAAAATAATGATAGGAACATGTCTCATGGCATACAACAGTTGAGAAGGAGGCAATGGGCACTTACTGTTTGCCTTATTGTATTCAGACTGGGATAGAGTAACACAAGTGCAGCAAACAGGGGGTGTTAGAATAAAAAAAGAAAGTTGTCAGAATCAAGTGTGTGTGTGTATTTGTGTGCATATATGTGTGTATATGTATGCATATGAATGTGTGTATGTATGTGTGTATGTGTATGCATGTATATGTGTGTAAGTATGTGTGTATGCATGTATGTGTGTGTATATGTGTGTATGTATGTATGTGCATGTGTATGAGTGTGTGTATGTATGTATGTATGTATGTATGTATGTATGTGTAAGTGTGTATGTGTACTGGATTTTTTTTTCTTTGCATGGTTTCATCTCATTTTGGCTTGAAATAATGAAATCTTATGCAAAGACTTTTGAGGGAGCCTTTTCCTTTCAATTGCAGTTTCAGTTAACAATTACTGGATACAATGTCACCACATGTGCATAAGTAGTTTTATTTTTTATTTTTTTATATATCTGGCAGCAGCTTTGAACATTGCAACAGCAGGTATCTAGAGGTTGTAAAAAGTCAGAGCTCAGCTGAAAGCATATTTTTACATAAGCCTGTGCTCTGTAAATACAATACATGAAGCATAGACCAAGAAAAAAACCCCACTCTTGAGGTGTTCACACATTATACATATCAGGCAGAAACAGTAAGAACATTTGCTGGTAGGTTAGGCTGGCCTTGGCTGTGTCCTGAGCTTTTGAGATGCCAAAGGGCATGTTTAGATCCTTTGTGATCCAGGACACCTTTGGTGAGAGATAAATGGTGCTGATACTTTAGAAAGAGTTGGCTGGTGGAATGAATATTCCTGACTTTTCCCTATACTTATTTCTGGGTTTGGTATTTAAGATATTTTTCCTGAGATGTATTTTGGATTAAAAAAAGCAATATTTTTCTTCATGAAAACTTGACTCATTTCAGTTTTAAGACGTGGTGGTGGGAAAATGCTCACCCCGTGGCCCTCGACTGATGTGTGAGGAGATGCTGTGTCCCAGCAGAGTACAGAAAGCAGGATGATCTACTAGAGCAGTGATCACAACAGTGAGGTAAGGTCACAAACAAGAAAAGCCCTTAGAAATGTTTGGGGATTGGATGATCACACCTTTGACTCAAGGTTGAAGACAAAAGGAAGGTCCCTTCAAGGTACACATGCCATATAGACTGTATGTCTATAACATATAGAATACTCTTCTTTGTTTTATCTTATACCCTTCCTTGACTAGTATCATTCAACATGTCTAGAGAAAGAAAAAGAAGGAAACCCTTTCCTATAATAAATATCATCAAAGGTTCCCTTGTTTAATTTTTCTTTTTAATTTAATTTATTTTTTTTACATTTAATATATTTTGATCATAGTTTTGCTTCTCCCCCAACACCTCCTAGCTCTTCCCCACTATCCTCCACACCCAACTTCATGTTCTCTATCTTTCTCTAAAAAGCAAAACAAAAACCAAACCAACCAAACAAAAGAATGAAAGGAGTTATTTGCAGTTGATACCTTCTGGGAAAGATAGAATCATTTTTCTCCAATGGAGATTCACTGTGCATATCAACCACACCCCAGGGCATGAACACACTCTGTGTTCAAGAGTTCTTGGCCAACACAAAACAGACTTGGATGAGCTGGAGAGATGGCTCAGCAGTTAAGAGCACTGATTGCTCTTCCAGAGGTCCTGAGTTCAATTCCCAGCAACCACATGGTGCCTCACAACCATCTGTGATAGGAGGGACCTGATGCCCTGTTTCGGTGTATCTGAAGAGATCAACAGTATACTCACATACATAAAATAAATAAATCTTTTTTTTTTTTTTTTAAAAAAACCCCAACAACAACAAACTTGAAGCTAAAAAAAAAGTTCTATAATATTCAACTGGTATCTAAACTGTCATGAAATTCTTCATATTAACTTAAAGTGTATATTGTTTAAAAATAGGTACATCATGATTAGGTTGAAGAAGTGGTAACTAGTCACAGCATCCTTGGTTTCTTTCTCCTGGGTATTAGATTTCTTGTCTCCTTTGCTGGTCAGCAAGCTTTTTGGGAGAAAGGAACATGATTCATTATCTTTGCCTCTCCCTCAGTTCTTGTTGAATCAAATAGCACATATGCTTCATTGAATGGATGTGCAAGCATGAAGTATAGGCTCATAACAGAATGCAGCTGAAGGCTCAGTGGCACACACGAGTGTGCATTGAAAAGCTCCAGCAGCAAAGTCCAATATGCAGGATGCCCAATGTGTGGTTTTTCTCCCCTCTCTGAAGGAAAGATAAAGATGGAATTGCTGGTACACCATAACACCAAAATGTTCTTAATCTTTTCCTTCCCCCAAGTTTTGCAAATTCTCATGATTTGATTTCTATCCAGGACTGTCAGTTGAGACATCTGATAATCTAAAAGCATTCAGAGAATTAGGATCCCATATGGCTCAAAAAATATTTCCTATCCGGCAGGAGAAAGAGAACATACTGTGAGAATAATACCAGTATATCCTTCAATGTACGTGTACAGGGAGAGCAAATGAACTGAAATCATTTTTCACGGAATAACGATAATGATCATCAGGATTAATTAGAACAACTCAAAATATACTGGATCTGCTGTTCTTCATAATCATTCCACATTAGTATTTCAAAGTAAAGGCAATAATGAGGTTATGTTTTATCTAACAGAGTAATATTCCTTAGAAATGGGCACCAAATTAAGAGTGCTGGCTTATTTGAAAGAAAAAAAATTAATTGTATAAACATGGAAAAAAATCATTCAACTTCCTTAGGTCTTATTTTTCTCAACTGACTATTAAGAGGGTTGAACCAGATGTACCTTCCAAACATCTGGAGGTTCTAGTGTATGAGTACTCATTTACTCACACTGTTCAAAGACTAATTGATTCTTCTTATTTGGGGACAGGGAGAGCCACTTTCCTCAAATGGCTGGTCAGTTTGAGAGATAGATACACAGGAGAGAGAGAAGAAGAGAGAGAGAGAGAGAGAGAGAGGAAGAAGAAGGAGAAGGAGAAGGAGGAGGAGGAGGAGGAGGAGGAGGAGGAGGAGGAGGAGGAGAAGATGATGATGATGATATGGCTCCATTATATTCACATCAACTAAAATTCAGCTGTTAATATGGCAACAACTGTTAATCCCCGAGAGTCAACTGCACTGCCATTATCAGAACAATTCTATAAAACAGATATTACCACCATCACCCCAACTGTAGAGAAGACAGAAGCACAGAGGTAAGCCATAACTTGAGGGAAGTGACCCAAGAAGCGGCAGAGCTGCTGCGGCTGCCAAGGTTGCAGGGACATGAATGTTGGAACAGAGTCTCCCCAACTCTGCTGCTTGTGGTATCGAGACAAGAGTTAGTCATGTGCCATTGTTTCAGTGCGGTTTGATGGTAGGGCTTGCTCTACCAGCTTGGTGGCCTTCACTGTCATCTTCCCCATAATTTCATTCTAGGGACTATGGATTAATAATAAAATGGGGTAAGGATTCAGTCTTGGTCTCAGGCACAGTTGTCCTCCTTAACAACAGTATGCTTCCAGATCCACAAATGTTTCCCCCATCTGTAAAATGGGGTAACATTTTAGCAATATGGTGATACAATGAGTTGCTTTATACACCATAAAGTAAAATTGATAAAAATAAAAGATGCCTGCAGGAACTACTTTCTTCTCTCTCTCTCTCTCTCTCTCTCTCTCTCTCTCTCTCTCAGAGCACTGTAAATCTTGTAGTTTCATGTTGTTGTTGCCTGAAATAGTCTATTCTAAAAGAGGCAGCATGTGTGGTGGGAAAAAAGTTGGTTTATTCCTAGCTCTGCCATTTACCTTGCTTTGTGGCCTTGGGCAAGGCATTTAGCTGGGTAGTTCACGGAATTCCTGGCTCACAGGGCCTCACGCTTATTGGGGCTTATGCTCTGTGATAACTACCTTGAAATTCTTCCTATTTTTTTTTNCTGTAGCTCTGGCAGTCAGCTTGCCATTTCTGTGGGGAAGAGATAACTGGATTCACAGTCTAGAGAGTATACCCTGGTGGTGCTTCGAAATGCAATTTGAAGGGATAAAACTGGATATTGAGGCCCATTTAGAGAACCCTTGTAGAAATGATGCAGGAGTCAATGATGAATAGATAGTTGCAGCCAGAAACAGTGACAACAGGCTAGATTTGATTAATGCTCAAGGTTAGCTTGAGTGGAAGGCAGGAGTCAACAGGGGCTGTGATTGTTAGGGGGTCAGGTGAGACACAGACTACAGAAGGTGGCAGAGCTCTTGGACATGTGAAGAAAGAATATTGTGCTGTCCTTGGGCAGTGGCTATGGGGGATTCCAGCAGGAAGTTAGAGGAGGCTAAAGTTTAAGGAGAGGTTCAAGGTGGAGCTGTAGATTTGAGGGTGACCAGTATCTAGGTGGTTGGTGGCTGACATTGAAATAGAATGAATGAAGGGCCTATGGAGAAAAAGACCTGGGGAATTCCATGACAGAGGGAAGGAAAAGGAGAAAATGAGCCAAGGGAGAGAGAGAGAGTGAGAGTATGCTGTCTCAGAAGCCAAGAGGAAATGGTTTTCATGAAGAAGGGACAAGAACCAGGTGGTACATGTGGAGGAAGAACCCTCTGCAAGTGTGGTTAAAGCCTCTGGCTGGAGAGCTAACAGGTCCTCCCAGGGACCCTGCTGTGATGCTCTGATAAATGGAGATGGAGCTAAGCTCTGATGTCACTCCTGCAGCCCTGAGACTTAGAGGAACCTCTCTTGGCATCTGGCAGTGGTCAGAGCAGAATGGATGTGTGGGAGACAGGGGATCCCTGAGTGTTGGGCTCTAGCTGAGACATCTCTCCCAATTACTCACTCTGTGGCTCAGGGCATGTCACAGAAGAGCAGGGTAGAAAGCCTGTGAAAGAGGAGGGAGAAATGAAATACTGTGTTTTGGCTATCACCTGGCCCTTACGACAGACACACAGTAGCTGCACAAAACTTGTACATGCATGTCGAAAAGAGACAGGAAAGCAAAAGCTGGACCAGTTGAGAAGCAGGGGTAAGCAGGCGTCGGGGGAGGAATGAGATAGGTCATGGGGGAGGCATGGCCAATCACAAAATATTGTATACCAATAAGAAATGGTCACAGGAAGAAAGTTAAAATTTAAAAAGCAGAAGAGGTCCTTTGATTTGGCAATACAGATCAGCTGGTGAAGCTCTGTGTGTAGAACACAGTTCTTCCCAGGAAAATTGGGAGGAGAAAACCAGATCAGAAACTATCACGTATAATATTATTCAAACATTAACAACAGCATCAGTTCTGGTATCTTAAATGTTTGAATAATATTTTACATCAGAACTATTCTCAAATTTTATAGTTCATCTTGTTCTTGTAATATCTTTGTGTCTTAATAACTTATCTCATATCTTATATAACATGTATATGTTTTATTCCTAATTTTTTTATATTAAATACTATTTGAAATGAAAAAAAAGGCTGTGAAGTAGAAGAAAAGAGGTAGTGAATGCAAATTACTGCTTAAACCGTCAGAGAGGAGAATGAAGAAATGTAAAGATGTCTAGAGATGGATGGGTTTCTCTCTTCTTCCTTTGCTGTCTCTGATCCCCTCCCCCTTCCTCCCCCTTCCTCCTCCTTCTTCCCCCTCCTCCCCCTCCTCCCCCTTCTTCTCCCTCCTCCCCCTTCCTCCACCCCTTCCCTCTCATCATTTGCTCTTAAGAAGATACTTGAGCCAGGTTACAGACAGTCAGAAACCAGGAGAGAAGGACAGTTGCCGATTCAGCAGAGGCAAAGGCAAACTGTAGAGGTGAAAGATGTGCCTTGGAGCAGAAGGACAGATGACTGTGCCCCACAGTACCTAGCTACTGCTACCTCTGTCATCTGTGCATTAATTCCTCAAGCATGGCCAGCCCAGGCCTCCATCTCCATCCCTGAGCCTGGAGCTGGGAGCATATTCTTCAGATTCCCATCACCCGACTACTGAAGGAATACATTTTTCATGACACTTCTTTTTCTCCAGAGTTCCTCATAAAAATTCCTCGGCAACAATTCCCTAAGTCTCTAATCTTATCTTTATAGCTTTCAATCTCATAAGGTTCCTCACTTGCTATTTTGAGTTGTTTGAGGTTACCTGCAGTGAACTCCAAGAACTTCCCTGCCTATCTCAGTTTTTTTTGCCCTTGCCTGGGTCTCCACTTTGCTTCATTATGTAGCTAAAGTTCTACTGACCTTTCATAGCTCAGCTCCAGTGACAACATCTCTTGTCTTGATTTTTGCTTTATATATATATAAATGGATATATATATATATATATATATATATATATATATATATATATATATATATATATATATATATATATATATACTGACCAGTTAAGCAGCAGGGTTTCTTTCCTTATCTCTTCCTTTCTCTTTATCTCTGTGACCCATATCATCCCCATACAACGTATTAAGTGCTTAAGAGCTAGTGAATGTTGGATGCACGTGTCCTAGAAATGACAATACATTGTACATTGTACCTGCTACTATCATGAATGGGTTGGTACTACAGTCATGCAGGGCAAGTATTTAGAGGTGCATAAAGGAATGCTTGGCTATATTTATATTATCCAGTAAATGATTTTTTAACGTAATACTTGTTGTATACATACTTGCTAGCAGTTCAAAGTATAAAACACAAGCAAACAAAACATGACCTTTGCCTCCTGAAGGTGCGAAACTCAGCGGGAGCATTCTCATACATATGGATGTCACTAGGATAGAAGTTCTAATATCTGAGAGTGGTCTTCTAAAATGTGTCAGTGTTTACCAAGCAGAAGGTTTGCCATCATCAAAGGTGCAGACAAGCAAATTTATAAGCATAGATACCATGTGTGGAAGACAGAGAAGAATGAGCTGTTGAGACCGGAACTACTCTTGAAAGCAGACTCCAAGAGGGACCAAACGGCATGGTGATGAAATTCTATGTAGGAAATCTGACTATCCTCAAACGTTCAAGGCAGAGGATATTAGCAGATGCATGTCTTTAAAAGATGAAGCTTGGTGGTGGAATGGAGGATGAACTTGTAAAGAAATAAGATTGGGGTAGATAGGTCTGTTAAGAAGCTTTTGCAGCTGGGCAGTGGTGGCGCACACCTTTAATCCCAGCACTTGGGAGGCAGAGGCATGTGGATTTCTGAGTTCGAGGCCAGCGTGGTCTACAGAGTGAGTTCCAGGACAGCCAGGGCTACACAGGAAACCCTGTCTCATTCCCCACCCCCAAAATGGATTTGCATCTGTGAACTTGCTGCAGGTGCAGAGTGGTAAAGCTCCATGTGCAGAAATGCTAGCTGCTCTTACTTTCTGAAAGACATTAAGTAGCAAAAACCACAGCGACATACAATGTATTGCTCACTCTGCAAGCAGGGATCTCTGTATCTGCTCCCAGGCAATACTGACTGATGACCTTTCGTCCTCACCTCGTTGTGTATGGGGGAGCTTGCGCTCTGCTCCATAGGATCACATGCTCTTGTGTGGTCTCAGGCTATATGTTTTGCACGCCCTCTCAGTTCATACAGCTTTTAGAGAAAGATCTGTGCTATGAACCGTGTTCTATGCTTTGCATAGTGAGTGGTGGAGGGTAATAAGATAGTAGCTGTCAGATAGATACTTGTTCACTTGAATTGAAGGCTATCACCTGAGGTGTGTTGAAAAACCATGCCCCCCATCTTACTCCTGAGGTGTAGTAGTGATTCCTCAATAACTGTACCCCGTCCCTCTCTCTACCTGCTCCACTATCCTTACCTAGTTGTGACTTGGCTAGCATCTTTTCACCACTTCTAGGAATTCTTTCTTGCCTCCCCTACACTGAGTGAGGTGTTTTTGCTCCCTAAGCTAAAGATTGCTTACTTAATTTTTAAGCTCCATGGCAGTGGTTGGTTTATGGTTTTGTCTCCAATTTGAGTGTGGTGCTTGATGTACAGTGAGTGCCCCGTGAATACTCACCAAGAGAGAATTGTCTGTGCCCATGGAGAGTCTAGAACTATCCCTTCATGCAAGACTCTTTAAAATGGGACCTGACTTTTTAGTTTAATGTGTGTTTGTGGTGTTTGTGTTTGCAAACCTTAACATTTTGGGATCTGAATCTTCAGACATCTGGATAGAAAGCCCTGGATGCACTCTGTGGATAAAAGAAACCAATGGCCNAGAGAGAGAGAGAGAGAGAGAGAGAGAGAGAGAGAGAGAGAGAGAGAGAGAGAGAACTGGAATTGGTAGAGTTGGTAGAGGGTCCTCTCAGGGAGGGACAAGCTAGAAACCTAAAACAGTGAAAATTCCAGAAACCTATGATGGTGACCTTAGCTAAGGCTTCTAGCAATGGGGGATATGGAACCTAAAACAGCCATCTCCTGTGACCAGGCAAGAATTCCAATGGAGGGATGGAGATACTAACCCAGCCATAAAGCCTTCCACTCACAGTATGTCCTGCCTACAAGATGTACAGGGATAAATCGGTAACAGAAATTGTGTGAGGGGCCAACCAATGAGTGACCCAGCTTGAGACCCATGCCATGAGAGGGAGCCTGCCCCTGACACTGTTCACGATTCTCTGTTATACTTGCAGACAGCGGCCTAGCATAAATGTCATCTGAAAGGCTTTACCCAGCAGTTTATGGAAACAGATGCAGAGACCCACAATCAGGCTCTAGATAGAGCTCAGAGAATGTTGTGGAAGAAGCAGAGAAAGGATGGAAGGAGCCAGAGAGATCAAGAACACCATAAGAAGACCTACAGAATCAACTAACCTGGACCCATAGGTACTCACAGAGACTGAACCACCACCCAGAGAGCATGGAACATGCATCGGACAGAACTAGGACCTCTACACATATGTAACAGATGTGCAGCTGGGTCGTCCTGTGGGACTCCAAAAGCAGGAGCAGGGACTGTCTCTGACTCTGTTTTCTGCCTTTGGATCCCTTTTCTTTAGCTGGGCTGCCTTGTCTACTGCCAACAGGAGAAGATATGTCAAGTTTGCTAGTTAGCAAACTTGGTTTGCCAAGGTGGGTGGATATCCAAGGGAGGCCTCACCTTCTCTGAGGAGAAAGGGAGAGGGGATGGAGGGAGAAGAGGTAAGATGAAGGGGCTGGGAGGAGAGGAGGGAGGGAATGTTGTGATTGGGATGAAAAGTGAATGAATGAATGAATGAATGAGTGAATGAAAAAATATAAGCTAGCTAAGAATGAACCAGATCACATTACTCCTTCATGGTTTCTGCTTCACGGGGCAGGGAGAACAAAGTTGGGTAAGAAGTACCTGTGAAATTGTTACCAGCTTCCAAAGGGTTTCTTTGATTTTATATCAAATCAATTCATGTTACATCATATCAATTCATCGATATGATTTTCTATCATATTGATTAATTTAGAAATATTTAACTCTAAATTCATAGAAACAGGATTATAGTTTATATTTTGGGGGGCATCATTCCATTTAGCTTTTGTTTTCATATTGCACCGGGTAATGAAGCACGAACAGATTAGCTAAGCGGGCTCTGACTATCTTCTGAGAAATTCTTAGAGGAAAAAAAAAATCTCTTTACTGTGATGCTTCTCCGTCTGTACTACAGCATCATAAGGAAGAATGCTACAGCTGAAGTAAGCACAATAAACCCAGACTATGAAAATACATGCACAATAAATATAAATTCACATTAATATAAATAATATAGCTAACAAATTGACATATGAATTTCATTAACACATATAGACCAGTTGCGTCTCACTATTCCAGCCTCCAATTCCCAGAAGCCATTTCTTATTTTTGAATGTTAGGAGCTACACCCTGGATAAGAGTGACCTTGTAGAAGTGAGGAGATCAGGAGTCTGACATACTCCTGCTCATAGAAGCCAGTTGGAATACCAGATGATCACCCAAGAACCTCCACCACATGTCTCAGACTGGTAAGGGAAGCACACATTGTTGGCTAGATATACTTGGCATCTTGTAATTTCACAAGGACCATTTTCAGGAATATTTGTTCTAATGGAAAGAATGCCTGGCATTCCTTTTTGTCATACTAGACAAAATTGGGGAATAATTATAACAAAAATGCCCTTTGCTAAGCTAAACATCATGATTCGCAGAGTCCAGTGGAAGGCAGTAACTAATGGGTTAGCCTGATGTTGAATCTGAGCCTGACAGAATTTGGCTGCAGACTGGAATGCTCTTGTAATTTGGTTTCTTGAGCTGTAGGGCAGAAATGAAGAACTGAACTCCTATAAACAGGGTATTTGCCAAAAGACCTGGAGAGACCTGAGCAGACAGGTAACAGAGCTATCAAGATAGCAGAAGTGATAGGCAAACAGAGAAATGATAACACGCTGTGTGTTCTTTTCTTTTAAAAGATTATCTTAAAGGTAGAGACATCCAACTTAACCTTTAAGACCTAGGATATCTATATGTTCACATGCACGTTTTTCATTGACTCCTTCCCTAGGGCAAGCAAGTTCATTACTAAGATAAGACTTATATATCTGCATGCCCTTTGAGTGGCAAAAGACCTAGCTAATCACTTCAAGAACAGCATCTATGCTGTTCCCATGTCTTCTACTCCAATGAGCTTTTTTTTTTTTTTTTCTTACTGAAGCAGCATTGTAGATTATTGTAAAGGGTTAAGGTTGTGGGATTAAGACCATCTGAAGGAAAATGCACTCTGGGCTCCACAGTGATCAACTCATACCAGCCAGTGGGTGGGTGGGTGGGGCCTTTGCTACCTTTCCAACTTTGCTGTATGCCTGGAGGATGGAAATGGTCTTAGTCCATGAAGTGTCACCACCAGTAGCTAGCACAGTAAGGAGTGGATAATAGGTGGCCAGCCAGTACTTGAAGAATTAATCCACAGAGGAATGAAAGCATGAGCCAATCTAAAAAAACAAAGAAAGAAAACAACAACAACAACAACAACAACAACAACAACAAAACTGTCCTTGGGCTCAGGGTTCTGGGAAACATAAGGATGTACCCATGGAAAAAGCAGAATAGTGTTGAGAATCATGTTGAGAATCATGATCCGCAATGGGTACTAATATTAGGCACACGGCAATAGATTTGTGGCAGTAAGATAGTTTATAAGTAGAAAAATCATGCACTTTCTGGTTTGGTTTATCGGCTCATTTTTTGCTCTTAAGGCTGAGAATTTAATCTAGAAAGGGAATCGATAAGAAGTCAAGCGATTGGAGGAATGGTTGATTAAAGGAAAACCTGCATTCAGAACATGAAGAAGGCAAGGGGGAAAAATCGTTGAGACGTTTAACAGGAAAAGTGAAAAAGAAAAAAAAGATAAGCTTTCAGTGTGACATGGTAGGAATTCAGGTTCTTCTCTAGGGGTCCTGGAAGCACAAAGGATACAGGTGAGAAGGAGTAGACATGGTGACAGACAAACAGGAAGTGGAAGAGAAGTCTCTTACTTCTTCAGCAAGCTGGAAGTGTTCATCATGTCCAGAAGTTGATGTTAAATCATGAGTGGGATCTGTCTTCAGCTTCCTTTCCTTCCATTTGGATCCCTGGCCCTCGGGGTTGCTTCCTTGCAAGCCAGGAGACTTTCACTGGGCTGTGTGACTTTCCTAAACCCCATCTGGAGCTTTATGTACTGTTATCCAACCATCAGAACTTGCTTGGGCTCTTTCTAATTTTCTCAGGACACCCATTTCTATGAAGTGACAAAGGAAGCTAATTGGTCTCATCTAGTAAAGTAATTCCTATTGCAAGCTTTGCCCGGCTAAGGGCTGCCTTGCTGGCTGCCTGTATCAGCAGGGCAATTAACACAGAGTGAATGAGCCTATGGGCTTTGATTGTGCCAGGACCTGACCGGATGCAGCTGAGTCTGGTAGAGCAATACACAAGCTCAGAAAACAGATGTTAGAAAGACAGACACGATCTGAGGTAGTCTCCTCGACTCACGCTCAGGGGGTTCTCTCCTCTAGACAGTGGATTCTTCGTCTCTAAGAATGAAGAGTAAGTTTCCTAGCCACAGTTTCCTTTTCTACCAGAGATAATGTTGCCTACTTCATGGGGCTGATTTTAAGATTCAGAATCAGTATAATTGATGTCATTTCTGTTCATCATTCATTTACGTATCTATTCATCTTTAGTTCAGTACGGAAGAGATGAAACAGAGAGGTAAGTTGGCTTGATGAGGCCTTCCAGAAGGGAAGTTCCACAGATGGTATTTACATCTGGGTAGTTGTCTTCTAGTTCTTAACACACACACACACACACACACACACACACACACACACACACACACACACACACACACCATCATGGGCATATGTATGTGACTGACCAGATGCTTGCCTCCTTTATAGCTTCTTCCAGTGGGGAGATGCTTCAATACTCTCTTATGTCATTAAACCCTCACTGCACTTCTGTGCACTACTGTCCTCCCTGCTTTGAGGGCAGAGAAGCAAAACTCAAAGACCGTGATGTCGGTCCAAACTCAGCCAGCTCACTGGTCTGAGTTAGCTCTTGGGATCAAGTGCAGGATTTATGATCTAGTTATAAACTAGAGAAAAAGCCAGCCTTGGGCTCAGGACAGGTTCCTGCATCTTTTTTCTGTGTCTGGTGGGTCCCTTTGCTTTTCTTTTAGAGTTATTTGATAGCAGGCCCCAAGCCTGGCTGGCTATGTGTCATCAGATAGATGAGAGACAGGAAGTAAGGGTGTGGGTTCAGCAGTAGCATTGAACTCTTGCTGTAGGACTGTGGCCAGGTATCTCTTACTGGTTGCTGTCATTGGCCGGGAGAAAGAGAATTAGATTGTTAAGAAGGTACACAGCTGTCACTATAAAATCAGATAAGCCTGTGAAAGTCAGGAACAAATTCCATCATAGAACTGCATCCTGCCTGATATCAAAGAAAGAGCCAAGAAACCAAGCCAAGAGTTTCTTGGATGAAAACTGACATTTTCTGCTGGGGAGACATGCGTGGAAGCTATGATTGGAGAATTATATTACGAAGGGTTCTAAAATATTTATCATCATTTTAGGTCATTTATTCATTTACCCTTTTAATGCTCATTTCTTTTGTGCCACTAGGTTGAGCTGAAACCAGCAAGGGCTGGTAATTCACTTTGTTTTTATATATTGACGGGAATCAGGAAGCGTCTCCATCCCCTGGTTTAAACAAAACAAAACAAAACAAAACAAAACAAAACAAAACAAAACAAAACACATTTCTGAGGAATCCTAGAGTATGCAATGTTCTTTCTGAAATATGACCTTTGTCATCAATGAGAATGCTGGATTTTATCTGATTGGGTTATGAGTTATGACTATAATTTCTGGGTAACTTTCCACAGTTTGAATATTTCAAGAGGAGAAAGACTGATAAGAACAACTGAGTTGGCCATTGCTTTAGGGTTCTGATGACTCTGTAGGCTTCCTCCTGGACTTGACTCAGACAACCTTTCTGCCCAGGTAGCATTGTCTGGCCTGCATTTCAATAAAGACATCCTTCCTCTTCAGCCCACGAGCATTCTCTGCATAAGCCAAGATGTCCTGAAGACATCTATCATTGTCTTCAGGAGTCTGTGGGGAAAGTTCTCTGTCTGTGCAACTGTGTCCCTTGGAAGATGAACAGGACAAAGATCATGCCTTACAATCCCCTGATGTCTTCAGCACCTGACATGCAGCCAGAACTATATATATATATATAAAATGTTTGCTGATCATCACTGAATCATAAAATGACCACTCGACTATAGAGAGGGGGGAATGTTGTTTCTGTTTACACAAGATTCACCATTTCAAATTTATCAATTACATGGAAAATGCCATTACTTAAAGGTACCGAGAACAAACAAAGAAAATGTGAATTATCTCCCAGGTCAGAATTTATTTCCCAGGTTGTCCCTATTTGGCTTATATAATAGTGAAAAGATATATTTAAAGTATCCTTTCTGCTTCTCACGATTGAAGGATGCTTTTGTTACTGGACCTTCCTATTTTGGCTACGAATCTAGAAGACAAAAAAGAGGTTTGACTTAGCCACTACTTAATACCACACAAGCCTTGGAGAGAAGATTATACAAGATAATGTGTATTTTAGTTCCCCTCCCCCCTATAGCCAATACCTAGATGCTGCCTTCAAACCTTGTAAAGGTGCTGCAACCCAATTGTGTGGGAAAGAGAGGGTCTCCTGCTTGCTCTGCAATCCTTATTAAGTAGAAAAATAAAACAAAAGCAGTTGATTAAGGGTTAGCAATTTTCTTTTCTTTCTTTGCATGTACTTGTAATTCATTTAATGTAGGAAGTGGGCTGAGTTTTCCTCTTCTTTCCAATTCAACTGTCAGAGAACTTTCATGCCAGCCAGCTATGGTTACCATGGCAACAGGACCATGGTGGCAGTAATCTGATCTCACGGGCCTTGTGTCAATAGCATCAGATCATCATGCTTGAGGATAATTTTGACAATAGGCTTCAGTTATGCAGGCAGGATTTATTAGCATTTGATTGATTACTGGAAATACCGTGTACTTATTGAGTACTAATAAAAGCATCTTCGGGTTACCTTTAGATCTATCTTGGATTGTCTGTTGCTCTAGAATTTGTAAAGTACTTTCACATACTGTAACTACTTCCATGGCCATTAGTTGAGACAGGTACTGTTATCCCCGATTTATTGAAGAGGAAACAAAGGCTCCTCTGATGTGCTTGTGGAAGAGAGCAGACCAAGTCTTCAATGCTGAGGGACTTCAATTTGGGTCTTCTAGAATCTCTAAGCCAGGGTAAAGAATTAGACATGAGGAAAAAGCTCCAAGCTGGGTAAGGTGGATGCTGAAAAGTCAGAATTCAAATAATTTTGACGTGTCTGTGATCAACACCAGTTACAGCATCAAAAACAGTGGTCTTTACTCGTGGGTGAGGCTTCTGACTCTTCACACCTCCCACCGTAACTAACCTCCTCCCTTAAGTCTTTCCCGACACCGACACGCATAGACAGACGCCTTCTTCCCTTTTCCCACAACTATAGCTGGAGCCCTGCTTGTTGCTGGCTGCATTCATTTTTCCCACCATAAGTTCCTTGAAGGCAAGAATCATGACTTTCATTCTTAGTAAGTATAAATCTCAGTTCCTGGCACAGTACTTGGTAGATAATAGGAACACCATGAAGCCCTGTCACCTGTTAGATGGATACATTCATTCCCATGAGGTAGATTTAGCAGTTACTTTCATATAAAGCCCAGGGCTACTTGCCTAGGTATGGTGCCACCCACAGTGGGCTAGGCTCTCCTGCATGATTAACAATTAAGGGCCCCCATAGGCTTACAAGTCAAGCTGATTAGGCAATTTCTCAATTGCTGCCTTCTTCTGAGATAACGTTAGGCTGTGTCAAGTCAACTAGGACATACATAACATTTGATTTTCTTGCTTTTTAAATTTCATTATTTTAATATTTATTATTTTATAAAGAAGGTTTTTAAAAATAAACATCTGGAGTTTATCTTTGAGGGGTTGGAAACTGAACCTAGGGCTCCAAATGCTAGGTCACAGAGCCCCATTTTCAGCTTTCAGAATAAACCCCTAAGTACAAAGGATTTCTTTTCTTTCTTTCTTTTTTTCAGTTATTTTTTATTAGATATTTTCAAGTGTTATCCCCTTTCTTGGTTTCCCCTCTGCAAATGCCCTATCCCATCTCCCCTCCCCCTGCTCCCCACCAATCCACTCCTGCTTCCCTGTCCTGGCATTCTCCTACACTGGGGCACTGAGCCTTCTCAGGACCAAGGGCCTCTCCTCCCATTGATGTTACAAGGATTTCTAAATAAAAATCATTTTAGGTAGAAATATGTTATCTGTTGAGAAAAATCTAAAATTCTAAATTAATATCTATTGAGACTTGAAAAAACCCATTGAATTTTAGAAACAGCTAAAATTTCTTATCTACCATATACCATCATCCATTTATCTATCATCTATCTATCTTTAGTGTGTGTGCGCATGTGTGTGGATGTGTGTGTGCATGCACACATGCTCGTGCAAGCACACATACGTGCACATGCGTGTATGTGTCTGTGTGTGTACATAAGCTCCACAGAAGATGTGTGGAAGTCAGAGGCCCACCTGTGGGAGTCAGCTCTCTTCCTCCAACATTTAGGTTCCAGGGTTTAAACTCAGATCATCAGACCTATTGGCAGACACTTTTACTTGCTGAGAAATCTTAAAAGACCTGGGAAAAACTGTCTTTAAAAATAATTATTATATAAGGCAGAGCCTATAAAATATGAATGTAACAGAGTATAAAATGGGTTTAGATTATAACTATTATCTTTGGGCTAGAGAGATGATACTTAATTGGTTAAAAGCACTGACTGCTGCTACACAGGACCTTGGTTCCATTCCAAGCAACCATATGGTCACATGGTGGCTCATGACTGCCTGTGACTCCAGTACCAATGCGGCGCAGACATACATGCAGGCAGAACAACCATACACACAAAACTAATAATTTAAAAGTTTCTACCACTTTTTCCCCAAGCCAAACCAAGAGTATAGATGACTTTATGACAGTTAAGCATCTGAAGTTTTCCTTCTGATTATTGGTGTGTTTGAGGAAGAAGTACATTTGATTACTCTCATGTGAGAACATTTTAATTAAGCATATCTTCTATCATGTAGCTCTGTGTGGCACCCTTTCCTGAGAAGGTGACTGTACAGTGCCTTGGTGCTAAACTCATTGACTAACTCACAGCTTTTCACTTGCAGAAAGAGGTTTCAGGAAAGAAGCTATCTTATTTACCAAATTAAAATTCAATATTATGTTCTGCAAGGCTGTGAGCCTACCCACCCACCAGATCTCTAGCCCACCCACCCACCAGACTGCTGATAAGCTGCTATTCATATGTTTGAATGAAATACTGTGTGTGCTTCTCACTCCCTTTAAAAGTAACAGTACTTGCACACAAGGGAAGGGTAGGAGAAAATGAATACGCTGTCAAAAATGACTGAAGTTGGAGAAATAGCTCAGTTGGTAAGGGGCTTGTCTGAGATAAACAAAGCTCTGGCTTCAAGTCCATAAGCTGGGGCATGATGTCACAAACCTGTAATCCTAGAACTCTGGAAATGGAGGCAGGACCATCTTCCTTAGCTATATAGCAAATTGGAAGCTAGCCTGGACTATATAAGAAACTGTTTCCAAAAGCCATATTAATGGCTGGCAAGATGGCTAAGTGGATAAAGGTGTTTGCCACCAAGCCTTGGGATGACCTGCATTGGATCCCGGGGACTCACATGGTGGAAGGAGATACTGATTCTCACAGTTGTCTTCTGGTCTTGACAAGCCTATGGCGGTACATACACATACTAATTAAATAAATAAATGTTCTTTAAAAAGGGCAAACAAAAAATATCCTAGTGAAAGATGATTAGAGGTAACAGTTTAATATCAGACATTTTGAAATACATTTGACTTGGAAATCATTTGTCTTCTACCATTAGGGACTCAAGGATTGTCAAGAGTAAAAAGTTTGCTAGGATTCTTGTCTTAGGGTTTTATTGTAGTGAAGAGATACCATTACCCCAGCAGCTCTTATAAAAGAACATTTAATTGGGGCTGACTTGCAGTTTCAGAGGTTTTAGTCCATTATTCTCACAGCAGGGAAACATGGCAGCTTATAGGCAGACACGTGCTGGAGAAGGAGCGAAGAGTTCTACATCTTGATCCATAGGCAGCAGAGAGACTAAGTGTCACTCTGGGTGTAGCCTGAGCACATGAGACCTTAAAACCAGCCCCACAGTGACACACTTCCTCCAACAAGGCTACAGCTCCTAATAGTATCAATCTTTATTGGCTTAGAATTCAAACACATGAGTCTATGAGGCCATACCTATTTAAACTACCATGATTTGCTAGCGTATGTGTAGAGGTATTAGGTAAAACTTTTGATCTTAGGGTAACAACAAGAATGGCCACAAAACAGTAGCAGCAACGAATACCCACTTCATGCCAGTGCCTGGGCAGAACTTCAGTGTCAGCAGCAGGCTGAACAATATTCCAAAGATACTAGGTCCTGATCCACAGAATTTACAAATATTAGTTTATTTAGAGAAGAGATCTTTGCAGATACATTTAAATTAAAGGCTCAGGGAGGGGGAGGGCTATCCTGGATTATCTATATGTGCCCTAAATACAGACTCTTGCATCTGATAAAACAGAGGCAAAGGGGGATCTGGCAGACAGTGGAGGATGCAGTGTGGCTGCAGAGACAGAGTAGAGTAAAATGGCCTCAGGTCAAGGTTCTCCCATCAGCTATCCGATGCTAATAGAGGACAGGGCCCTAGTTTTGTTAGTGTCCTCAGTGGGTGATACGCTGCCAACACTGTAATTATTGGCCCACCAATGGTGACTTTTGATCTCTGGCCTCCAGAACTTTGAGAGACCACCGGGACAGTGTGGTGCGTTTGTAGTGGGGATCAAATTCAGAGCCCCATGCTTGGGAGGCACACATTCTATCACTCATCTGCTTCCTTCCTTCTTCCTTCCTTCCTTCCTTCCTTCCTTCCTTCCTTCCTTCCTTCCTTCCTTCCTTCCTTCCTTCCTCCCTCCCCCCCCCAAGTTAGCTAGTATGTGCTAATTTGTGACGGTTGTCATAGAAACTGTAGTTAAACATCCAAACACTGATACTCTCTACCACACCGATGAGCTTCCCTTTATCCTTTTTAAGCCTCTCATATTCTCATTCCTTTGTTCTGTTGCTGCCGTTCAAGCTAAACCTACCAAAGTATCTTTCAAGGTTAGGCATCACCTGCTGAAACTTAAGCAAAAATCGCTGCCTTTGCTAGTCCTGCCAACTTACAAGTTGGAACTGAGACAGAAAGTCAAGTTCAGCCTTGAAGGCTTGTTTACCTCTCCTCTGATTTCCCAAAACACAGAACCGCACATTCTTGCATAATCTCATTCAGCAGTATAGTTCGAATCCACTACTTTTTAAAATCAGTGACTATAATCGATAGCTAAGTGATATACTTCTTTTGGTCAGAAAACAAAACAAAACAAAACAAAACCATAATGATTTGTTACATGCAAAGGCATTGATTTTAAATCTATAGATTCAGTGACAAACGCGACACATTCCCCGGTCTCACTTAAATTCTTGCTGAGAGGAGAAGAATTTTATCAAGTCACAGACAATCAAACGCAGGGTGTGAAGATGCCATCAGGAGAGGGGGGAAGATGCAGCTGCCATTCAGATTTCTGGCTTAGGAAGGAAAAACTAGCAGCGCTCTTCTGATACAGGGGAGAGAGCAGGTCTGTGGAGGGTGCTGGGTGAAGGTGTCTATGGCTTCTCCATCTGGAATAATGGGCCTGGTCTGTAGGAGAGAGATCAAGGGTGGACTCACAGACTCAGTGATGGTGGGTGGCATAGGTGACTACGAATGGGAAGAATTTAGTCACCCCTGGGTTGTGACCCTGGGGAGAGAAAGAAGGTGAGAAAGATGGATGAAGGGTGGGGCATGTTGGAGAAACTACAATAACAATGGGGTTTCGAGAGGTTTTGTAGGAGCAACACACAAGCTGACTAAGCTTTCTCCATTGCAGATAGCCTTAAATGCAACTTGAGTTTAGTCTTTAAAAAAGAATTAGTAC
Organism: Mus minutoides; assembly: GCA_902729485.2. Lineage (NCBI taxonomy): Eukaryota > Metazoa > Chordata > Mammalia > Rodentia > Muridae > Mus > Mus minutoides. The sequence continues at coordinate 219,786 of LR750347.1, read as the reverse complement.
ATATTGGATAATAGTTAGAGGTTTGAGTTAGGGGACTGATTGGATTATATTTCTGCCTTATAAGATGATTCCAGGGACTGTAGCAGATGGATATAAGAACTGAGGGGCTGTGTTGGAAGAGTCTAGTTGGCACATTTATGTGATGATGCAGAATAAGGGGCATGAGGGGCCTGGAGTATTTCAACATTATGTGTCTATATGTGTCAAGGTACTCCCATGGAGAGTTAGTTTCTATAAAGATCTTTCTGTTTGTATGGTGGCAAAAGAGGAAAATCTTGTGCTGTGAGAAAAACAGTGGTGTATGGCATGACCCAGTTTATTTCCTGAGAACCTGGCGGAGGGAGGTTCAGTACCACGTGATGCCACTGATTCTGGCAGTTGCGGGTTAAGAATAACCATCCTACGGGAGGGACGGATGGTGACCGCTCACTGAGTAAGTTGCTAGGGGTCACGGGAGTGGAACGGATGGTGACCGCTCACTGAGTGAGTTGCTAGGGGTCACGGGAGTGGATGAGGAGAGTTGTCCTGGCGTTCCCTCGATGGAGAAGCTGAAAAATGAGGTGAGCTCAAACAATGAACAACGAAGCCCAAGGGTGACGGTTTTACAGTATGGTTTGCTTCCTGAAAGTCACCGCTGAGCTTACATGGCACGGATGACGGTTTTAACCTTGGCCTTCTTGACACACTGAACAGCAAGATTTCAGCAATCATAGAGCCAAGGCTCTTCAGGTTCCATAGGTAACCAGGGTGATTTCTCAAATAGTATTTTAAAAAATTAGGTGAAAAAAAAAAGTGAAACTCCATTCTTTAGAGTCGGGTGGATGAGGGTTGGGTGCTCTTTCTACTGCTCTGTGACAGAGAGGAAAAGTATGTTAGTCTTCTTCAACCTGAGACAAACATGGGGAATTTATGACTAGCAAGTAAAATAATATTTGGCAACTCTGAGCTGTAGCTGAACAGGGACGTTATCCATGTAGGCCCATTTCATATGTGAGGTCTCCACCAAGTATTTATCGTTAGTATGTTGTAAAAGAAGATTGCAGAGAAGGCACGAACCCGGGGTGATGGGAGAGCACCCCCTCAGAAGCGTGCATACGGTTTCCTTAAGGTTATTCAGTTTGCCTAGTTTGTAGCAACTCGACCTGGAATGGTTTTCATGTTTTTTTACACAAAATCTTCTGGAATTTTTAATGAGCAAGTTATGCTCTAACTCCTGTTCCCCTTTCAGTTGGATAATGCAGGTATGGATGTATTTAGAAGAACTAGCATAGTTCTTTTCTAGGGAATGGTGTGCAGGACCTCAGCGTTCTATGCGTGCATGGTTGATAACCCCTAACAGAAAGCAACAAACAAAATGTATGCCTGATCCATTTAGAAGGATGTTCAGGAGGCTCCATAAACATGTTTTCATAAGTGCATGCTGCCTGCCAACTTGCCTGACTTGAAGGGTTACCATAACAACCAGCATCCCTCTCAGCAGCCCTGGCACTCTCTAGTCTCAGATCCTTCACTGAGAATTATTATTATCTTGTCTGAGCCTTCTAGCTCAATTGTTTAAAGCATGGTACTAAGAAGTCCATAGAAAAAGATTCGAAAGCACATATTAGCAACGAAATTCTCTCCATGGATCCTCTTCCAAGACGACCTGTTCACTCGTTCAAAAATAATCACTGCACACTAACAGCTGTCCAGGTATTGTCCTGTCTGTGAGGGATAAAGTTATAAAACCCCCAAACCCCAAACTTAAGTCGAATCTAGACAAAATAAGACACCGAGCCTCCAAAACCTAAAATACCAACTGAACCAAAAATAACACCAAAATCAAAAAAAATGTTAGCAGTGAGTCCAACTCGGTGTGAGAGGTAGGTGGGGGTGGGGGTGTTAGCCACTAAATAAGCAACAAACCAACTCACAGGCAGGTGTATAGGAAGGTGGTAGGCACAGTGTTAAGATGTGAGAACTTTCTTGATGTGGAGACATTTGAACAAAGCTTCATCCTGGGAAACAGTATTTCAACTGGTGCTGTAGGTATGCTGGGAGGGAGGGTTCCCACTGGGTCTCGACCCAAAGGACGAAATGACTGGAGCAGTATGCTCAAGGCAAGAATGCTATTCGGCCAGGCGTGGTGGCGCACGCCTTTAATCCCAGCACTCGGGAGGCAGAGGCAGGCGGATTTCTGAGTTCGAGGCCAGCCTGGTCTACAAAGTGAGTTCCAGGACAGCCAGGACTAAGCAGAGAAACCCTGTCTCGAAAAACTAAAAAAAAAAAAAAAAAAAAAAAAAAAATGCTATTCGATGAACTCAGAGAGGAAGACAGAGCCTGTTTATGCAGGATCTCCGGTGCCCTTGAAAAGATTTTTAGATTGTATTCTTGGTGGGCTGGGAAGGTAAATGCAGGATTCTGAGGAGAGGAGTAAGATGAGTCCTCCTGTAACCCAGAAAATTCACTTTGCTTTTAGGAACCTTTAGGGTCCAGCAGGAGGAGGAACCAGTCATGAGGCTGTTTTAGTAATTCATGGATTATCACTCAGTACAGGTGGCAAGTAGGGAGCTGTCACCCATGTCTGGATATTTTTTAGAGAGAGTCAGGAGAAGCCTGCTGACGGAATGCATGTGGACTATGAAAGAAGGAGTCCAAAGATGACTGAGGTTTTTCTTTTGAGGACTGGAGAAATGAAGAGAGCATCATGCCAGACTGAGAAATAAAAGCATATATAATTGTGGTGTGTGTATTTGTGTGTGTAATGGAGATCTCAGGGTGAGGTTCTAGATATGTTAATGTTGCCATTTCCATGACACATCTAAACGGGCATCCAGAAGGCAAGGATGAGATAATGAAATACTTTTACAAACTCCAGAGCTCGATGATAGGGGGGTCTGAACTAAAGATAAAATTGTGAAAGTCATTAGGGTATATATGGAATATAGAGACATGTGACTGAATGAGATCACCTAGGAATGAGGATATAAAAGAAGATCAAGACATGTCTTGGTTAGGGTTTCTATTGCTGTGAAGAGACACCATGACCAAGGCAACTCTTACAAAAGAAAATATTTCATTGGGGCTGGCTTACAGTTTCAGAGATTCAGTCCTTTATCGTCATGGCGAGATGCACAGCAGCATGCACACAGACATGGTACTGGAGCTGAGAGTTTTACATCTTGATCTACAGGTAGCAGAAGGAGACTGCATACCATACTGGGTATAGCTTAAGCATAAATGAGATCTAAAACTCCACCCGAATAGTGACACACTTCCTCCAATGAGGCCACACCTACTCTAACAAGGCTACACCTCCTAATAGTGCTACTCCCTATGAGGTAAGCATTCAAGCACATGAGACTATATGGGCCATTCTTATTCAAACCATCACAATAAACCTTAGTACAACCAAATGATGAGGAATATTCAATGTTCTTGAAGGAGGAACCCATAATAAGGGAGACTGTGGGATAACCAGAAATGTAGAAAAACAAGAGAAACCACAACACTGGAAGAGAACAGATTCAAGGGGAAGGGCCAAGAGCTGACAATTGGATTTGTCCATGAGGATGTCACGTTGACTGTGTTTAGGCCATTCTTGACAGAGAGATAGGGAGAAAATGTCTTCTGTTTAAGGAAGAAAAGAGGATTCCTGCTAGAGCTTTGCAGAAGTTTTGTTATAATGAGGAGTTGAAGATAGGGTGCTAACTTGGAGGCAATATAGGGTAAATAAAGTTTGAAAATTCAAGTTAGAAGTTATTGTGATATGTGTAATTGATGGGGATAATCAATGGAGAAGGAAAATGGATGGTATAGGGAGGGAGGGAGGGAGGCAGGGAGGGAGGGAGGCAGGGAGGGAGGGAGGGAGGGAGAGGGAGAGAGAGATATTATTCTATGTAATGGGATTACATGGCTTGTACAAGATTACAATCATCCATTCAACAAGGTTAAATGAGCGCCCATAATGTGTATAACTAAGTACCAAAACAAAATGAATAAAACATGTTTCTATTAACAAGAGTTTACTTTCTTAAATAATTTACATTCAGTGTATATAATCATGATTATGGCAGAGAAACACACCCAGGGCTCATTTTATTATGACACCCTGATTCTTAAGGCTTCCCCCTCTCTTCTTTTTCTTTCCCCCTTCTTCTTCCTCATTTTAAAAGTCCATCTACTTCCCTCATCTCCAACATCTCCAACCCCTTCCTTCCTTCCTTCCTTCCTTCCTTCCTTCCTTCCTTCCTTCCTTCCTTCCTTCCTTCCTTCCTTCTTCCTGTCTGTGTTTCTGAAAATTTAGGACCCTTTAGCTTAAGAAGAATGTTACCACTGATCTAAATACACAGCCCGAAGGCCTTTCCTTTCCTTTTTAAAAGGAAAGTATTGCAAATACCCAATGTTATCTGAGAATTAAAAGGGTGTCATATATTTCTGCAGGTGAAGATAAAATCCTAGGCACACTTTATGTATGATATTACTAACTCAAGAACTACCTTTTGACTCCACATAAGAAATTTGCAAAGAAGGGGGAGGAAGAGGATGGAGATGAAGTGGAGGAAGAAGAGGAAGAAGTGAAAAAGGAGATACAGAGTTCTTGGTATTAATTTCCTTATTTTCCCATAAAGTAGGTGGAGCAACTCAATGAAAACCAATCTGAACAGACCACTGCAGTGCACAGTGGCCTCCGACTTCATGAGTCCTACCTAAGGGCCAGTTCAGGAGATGAGAGCACAGGTGGTCCAGGCATCCCCTCTTGAGTCATCTCTTCCAAGAAAGAAGACACACAATGTCATGCAGCATGTTTCAAGTTTTCCCAGAGGGAGGAAAACAAACGTCCCTAGGTGGCAGCTGAGGCATAGTTGTGTCTAAGGGTGTGTGACATGAACACTCAAGTTGCTAACATGAAGAATCTCTCAAGTATGGGTGAACGGGAATGCTCAGTGCTGCTGGTCTCAAGAGATGGATGGCATCCTTCCAACATATCCTTGGCCACTGAGAAGACCAGAAAGAGAAGAAAGAACATAAAATAAAGTTTCAGAGGGCCTGGGATTCTCTATCACAGTTTTCTTTAGCTTTTAGAATTTACTGCACCCTATTTATTTCCAAGAGGAGCCTGGGGTAGCCCTGGATGTTCTGGAAGGTCTTAAATGCTCTTCTCTTGATTTCTTTATCTATAAAAACAAGGAGATTATGGTGCACACTGCTCTAATTCTCTTCTCATAGACTAACAATCTGCCTGTGGTGTTAACAGGCTTAGGGATGGTAGCTGACTGCATATTAGCATGTCCAATTGGAAGGTTTTGGGGGAAAAAAACCCAGAAATACTTGAGTCATGGTGGAAACTCAGGAGTTATACGATTAAAAACAAACAAACAAACAAACAAACAAACAAACCCCCTAACCTTTGGGGTTGATTAGAGCATAGAATCCATATATTTGGCCTTGGCTATAATAAGTTACTTCTTGAGGTAGGATTTCAGCTCTTGGTTGAAGGATATATCTTTCTCTAAGCACCGTCAGCAAGCCCACAGGCAAGCTCCCACCTCAATAGACTGAATAATAGCACAGTGAGATTGGGGTGCTGAGTGCAGTGGGTATGGAAAGGAGGGGATGCTTGTAGGAGATGCTCATTGAGATGTAAAGGCAACTGGACTCTCCGGGGAATCACACCATCCCATTGTCAGAGACTTTTCTCCCTTGCCAAATTCTTTTTATAACAGCTGTCACCGGTGATCCCAGGATCTCCACATCCTGAGATGGTTACAATCAATGGTCCAGACAGACTGTCATCATTTCTCAGTTTTTAAGAAAGGAGAAGTCAAGTAGCTCTCTGTTTCCAGGGAGGAAAACCTTAGAATCAGAGTGTGTGATGCTTGGTCCAGTGGAGACTTATAAAACCGTAGTGTTTCCTTGCAGTACCAAGACATCGCTTGGAAAGGGCTGCTTCCAGTATGAAATCTTTTCCCTCTGTGACATAGGTAACATGGAATCAAGACATATCCTAGAAAGCTGGCTGTACAAAAAGCCACAGAATCTTGGAAATGTTGACCTGCTTTTTTTGCCTCTAGAAACTTTGTGGGCGTGGCAGTGAGTTCCTTGCAGGGGTGGTGGGTGCCTTTCAGGAGTACCTTGCAGGTCTCCTAGTCTACTCTGAGCTTCTCTCACTGGGCGGTGGGGGACTGAAGGGGACTTTACCTGTTTACTAAATCTTCTATTTTCCTCCACTGCTCATATTTCCTTTCATAAGACAGAATCATCTTTTGCTGAGATAGGGATGAACACACCTTATTTGAAAAAGACACTGTAAGTAAAATGTACCATAAAAGATTCTATGAGTGAACCGTCTGTTGAAAACTGAAAATGAGCAGTATTTATATAGAAACTCTCAGTGCTCCAACGGGCTGACTGAATGGCCTTGGCCTAGGCACCTAACTTCTCTGTATCAGTTTTTTCATCAATCAGATGTGCATGATTCTTCACTGTCTCTTGGGACTAATTAGAATCTACATACTGCAATGATTGCAAAAAATGCCTACTTCAAAGTCTAATATTCTATAAATAGCACGTGTCTGGTCATAGAAAGACACAGAATCCTTAGCGTTTGTTTGGGCTTCATGGTTGGTGAAATTAGGACACAGGACCACGAATGAGTTGTCCAAGACTCTGACTCAGACTTCCAGGCGATGCAGAAGGAAGCGTTCATTTGAGTTCTCATCACTTCCTGTTGGGATGCAGTTATGCCCATGTAGAATGGAGGTGGAGACCTTAGTCGCACTGACAGCTAATCTGAACCTGTTTGAATGGCCCCAGGAATTCCAGTCAATAAACAGGAACTGGCTTGCTCATCTGTACATTCCTCTCAAGTCAGTTGAAAGAAATAGCCAGCACTTGATTTTCTGACCCGGTTCTCAGCTATTCAACACCAGCCCATGGTCTGGCATTATGAGAAATTTTCCAGTCTGTTGGGTGGAAGTAATCCAATCCTGCCGCCATGGAGGGAAAACAGAGTATAGAGGCAGAATCCGAGGAGACTAGAAAGGTTCTGAGACCTCGGAGAAGCAGAATTTGGTAGTAGCAAGTCTCGATAGGTTCAAGGAAAGGTGACTGAAACATCAAAACTAGACCATCCCAGGGAATGGGGCCACTCTGGCTGGGAGCACGGAGAGAGCTAAAGAGCAGAACACGCCATGTCCAATTCTTCTGGGCACGATCAGCTGCTGCAGCAGGATGAGACAGATGGGACCATTTTAGGGCCAGGAAAGTGGGCCTCCCTCCTACTGGGGTGAAACAAGTATGGAGGAACAGACAGAAATGCAATAGTGATGGAATGCAGGCGCTATGCTTTGAGGTAAATTGGCGCTCAAGAGGCATAGAGCAAAAGCAGGGCACAGTTAAAGCAGCTACTTCAGCAGGGAGCATCCCTCCAAGATAAAGAAGTACTCAAGAGTGCATGAGGTTCATGCTCCCTCCCACACAGCCTAGGTGTTCTGGGCCAGGCTGTCCTCAATCCTGCAGTCAGAAGGTCCTACGTCTGACAATAGGTATCAGGCCACAGTCATCTAGCCCAAAGTGAACCATTGGTTAAAACTCTGGTTAAAAAGTAAGGTGTTCTGTGAACTCAGAGACTACAGCAGCATACACATGCACAGGTTAAAACCAGAAGGGGGTTCTAGGACAGAGAGAAGGCTCCTACCCCTAACCAAGAAGCTATCTGCAATTGATAGCCACTGGCAAAGAAAAAAATAAAACGAGTTTTCTCCAATGGAGTCTCCCTGGTTATGGTAACCACACCTTGAGTTTGGCCCAATGCCCAAGAGTAGTTGGTCAACACAAGACCAACTCAATGGTATTTTTGAAAACTTGTCTTATTTTGCTTTGCTTAGGCATTAACAAACAAACAAACAAACTCCCCTGGTCTTGTTTATTTTAGTTTTTGTTTGGTTATGTTTGTTTTTGTCTGTTTTTTTTACTATAAAGTTGGGTAGGTGGAAAGAAAGAATCTAGGAGGAATTGGGGGGAGGGAATGTGATCAAAATTCATTGTTTGAAAAAGACTTTTTCAATTAAAAAAAAAAACGCTTTAAATTAATAGGTTGTGTGTGATGCACTGTGGAGGGTAGGGAGAGACTGAGGTTGGGACAGGATTCAGGACCTGCTTATTAAACAGAACCGGGGTAGCACAGCAGGACCGAGTGCAGGATCGGTGAGCTGCAGGAATTATTTGATGAGCAGCCTCAGACACACACCTTATCAGGTTTGGCTTGACCTTAAGAGCAGGCCAAGGCTCAGGCCTGAGGTTCAGAGCCAGTGAGCCAGCTGTGGACTGTTGGAGTTATGCTCAAGTTCAGAACCAAGAGAGGGGTGGAGAAGCCCGGAAGATGCTTCTCCTGTGTGACCTTGCTGTCATTCTTCTGGGACTGACAAAGCAGAGTAAGACTTGTAAATGACTCTGCATATGGGATGTAAATGTAAATATGTAAATGACTCCAGGAAAGGGAAATGGGGACACCTGGTTACTTAGGGAAGACTCATATACACCACTGCCCTGGCTGTTTCATCTCCCAGCAAAGAAAAGCTGTCCGGCATTACATGGAGATTTTTAAAGGATAAGTACATCAAAAATAAAAAAAAAAGATGTGAAACTGTTAAAATTACCAGTGCTGAAGAATAACGGGATGGCAGCTCTTCTAGCCTTTATTTCCACATCTATTATGTGAATAAGCCACAGGTAATGGGCAGATTCTTTATTGACTCTGAAATTCTATTTACTGTGAATTTGAGAGAGACACGGTCATCCTGTGTCCTTGATTTTGGCATTCCAATGTCCACTTCTATGATCCCTGCCATTTGCTACAGTATGATAGCTTTAAGGGAACACCAAGGCACATGGATGCTTATCATGAACTTGGTAACTTTAAAAATAATATTTAGTGACTTGCTGCACTTTTATCTTGACATATGATTTCGCTTTATGGAACATGGAAGATGATACATTTTATATTTAGGATCCATTTGCTAGGGAGGCTGGTAGAGTAAAATTTAATTGATTTCTTTCCCCTCTGTAGCTCTTGAAGCAGTAGCATGTGAATCCAGATTAGTCGGAATCATGCATAGTTCTGTAAGAAGGAATTTTTCCTTGCTTAGGCTGTTAAGTCTTATCAATCCTTGATACTTCCCTTTGTCTTACTCTCGCAGACAAATATCACCACATTTTATCCACCTCTGAGCCACGATCTCAATTTCCTCCTCTTGTTTGTCCCCACAGCTGGCAAGGCTCTCCATTACCAAAGGCCCCTCTTGCTCAGGGTCCTCCACTCCCACCCATCCCCCAATGCCAGAATATTAGTGTGAAAGATCTTTTCCTGCTGTTCTGCTACTCCCAGTGTTTTATATAGAATTAGCCAAACCTTCTAAGAGAGCACTTGAGGTGTAGTCCAAAATTATCTTTCTAACTTTACTTCCCGAGCCCCTCCCATTCCCGTCACGCAGAGAGCCTGCGGTAATAGGTCTGTCTTCTGAATGTTCTACCATGGTCTTCATGTCTGTTGGAACACTTTCAACACACACTTAAATGACTGGTTAGAGACTTTATTCCTGCAGTTTGTAAGGGCAGACCTTCGGAATACCACTTCTTGCATTTGAAGTACACCTGTGCTGATAATGCTTAATTCTGTCATTAGTGATGACGTGTCTCTTCCGTCTACCTGGGATTTATGCCATAGCAATGACCATTCACCGCTCATCATCCTTGCTTTCATAGTGTGCTTTCAACCATCTGGGGTAGCGCCATCTCTAACACATAATAAGTGGCCAACAAACTCCTCTTTGGAATGATTGGTTATAATGTGTGGGACTTCATGGGTCCCTGAGGCTGAGCTTTTTGACTTCTTGCTGAGGTATTTTTTTTTTTTCCTGCCAGTTGTGACAGTCACAACTGGTAACGATGTAACAATTTGGTACTAGTTTTCAGCCATGTCCTCCCTCTGGCTCCACACTGCCTGCAATAGCAGACACTCAAGTCTTTCTCTTCAGTATTATGTGACAGTCTGCTGCTCCTAGTTTGTTCAACTAAACAAACTCCTCTGCCCTCCCTAGTACCACCATTGCTGGAAAGCTTTTTTTTTTTTTTTTTTACCATAGTCTTTAGCTTAAACTTTTTATTAGAAACAGGCCATGTCTCGCTGTCTCCTCATCTTCGGAGACTGTAAATTATCCTGTTACTTCATTTGTAATGGGAACATATTTATTTTCTGTGATGATGGCTCCCTTGAGTCCTTCCTTTTTCTTAGCTACATAAAGTTAACTTCCTCAGTGGCGAATTAAGGACAGATTACGAGCAGCCTGGGAACCAGGCTCCATCACCACAGGGGCCGCCCACTCAGCCTCCTTCTGTTCAGCCACCTGAGAGTTGCAGCTGCTCTGGGCTGCTCTCCACATCTCTCTTGAGTTGAGAGGCAGAAGGAAAGAGGTACATGCACTCACAGCACACACACACACACACACACACACACACACACACACACACACACACAGACAGAGAGAGACAGACAGAGACAGAGACAGAGAGAAAGACAGAGAGAGATCCCATTTCCCCAGCATTATCTGTTGGTGTCTGTTCTTGAATTTTCTAGGTTCTTCTCTCCTTCTTCTCCCCCTACCCCAGCTGCCTACCATCTCCTCCTACACCCAGACCAGCAGTGACTGCACTCCAAGACTCCCCCTCTTTCCAACACTGCCGCTCAGTTTCCATAGCAACAGAAAATGTTGGTGGGAAGCAAAGATGCTGAACTGCAACTCCTGTTGGGGCTGGGAGGAGGAGGAGGAGGAGGTGAAACGTGGGTCTCTCTGGAGGCTTCAGGGGGAGGGGAGGGGAAGCGCCTTGGGGAAGTGGGGTGAGGGGTGGGGAGAACGCCAGGTGGGAAGCCCTCAGGAAAGGAGGGGGTTCAGGGAAAGGTACATTGGCAAGTGGAGATTGCTTTGGTTAGAAAACTGAAATAGGCAGAAAGAGGAAGACTTATAAAAAGTGATGGAGAATTCTATATATACAGTAGTTGACTGAGAGGTTAAGCTAAGCAGAACACTGAGAACAGATGATGTCATTTTTGAAGGGTGAGTGGGGGAAGGCAAGGAGTGTAGGGGTAAAAGAGTAGTCAGGGTGCTTAGAGAATAATAATAATAATAATAATAATAATAATAATAATAATAATAACAGGGCAGTACACAGGGTCCCCAATGTAGGAGCTAGAGAGAGTACCCAAGAGTTGTAGGGGTTTGCAACCCTATAGATGGAACAACAATATGAACTAATCAGAACCCCCAGAGCTCATGTCTCTAGCTGTATATGTATTAGAAGATGGCCTGGTTGGCCATTATTCGGGAAGAAAGGCCCTTGGGCTAGCAACGTTTATAGGCCCCAGTACAGGGGAATGCCAGGGCCAAGTAGCAGGAGAGGGAGGGTAGGGGAGCAGGGCGGGGGGAGGATATAGGGGACTTTTGGATAACACTTGAAATGTAAATGAAGAAACTCTCTAATAATAAATAAATTAAAAAAAATAACAATAATAAATCTATATGGGAAAGAAAAAGATGATACCAGGCTTTGGTTTGTGATGGGCATGTCTTCTCTGAGTTCACAGAGTTATGAATATCTACTTCAAAAAGCTATGAATGAGGGTCAAGGAAAATACAGTACATGGGACAGACACTCAGAGTGTGTAAGGTAGATTACAATGCTTAAAAAAAAAACATTTTAGTTGAGGAATGGCATTCCAAATGGGCTTCGGAGCTAAAATTACCACTCAAAATTTACCCAGAATCACAAATTGTTACACGTTTTTCTTCCTCATTGTTTTCAGTTTTGCGTAGCTCTAAGTATGTGATGTTCTGCTTAAGCCCATGGTTCATACATGATGGCCTACTACCACATGCCTAAGGCCATGGTTCATACAGGATGTCCTGCTATCCTGTGCCTGAGCTGACGGTTCATACATGATGTCCTGTTACCGCACGCTGAAGCCCGTGGTCTCACTGCAGTACTCAGTGCTTGCCCTGTCACCCCACAGAACCACCCTGGGCCTCAAGCAAATATCCCACTGTGCTTTCACAGAGGCCTCTTGTATTTTTTTGCTCAGGCCACAGCAGGGATGGTCTTGTATCTTTCCAGTGATGGAGCTGGTTGCTACAGAAACAGTGTTACTTGTCTACAACCATGATTACAGTGGTTCTCTGGTCTTTTTCTCAATGAATCTATACTACTTCTTCCTTTAGGACTGCAGAGCAAGAAATGATAGAAACCTATCTAAGAAGATGCCTAAGGACCTCTGGACCGCACCCCTGCCTCCCTTGTGCAACCTGCAGCAGTGGTGGTCAGCAAGCGGTGCTTGAGCACCGCTTACGTGACGTCTCTAGGCTTTGTGGGGATGGATTCATCTAAATCTCACTTCAGCCCAGTGGGCAAGGGGAAAGTGGATGATTTGTATCACATCTGTTTTTTATATGCACAAGCTGAGGCACAGAGATACGGAATACCTGACTCATGGCAACAAGCTTGTCAAGGCTGGGCTGGGATTTGAATCCTGGTGGAATCTATGTCTTAGCCATCATACTGTGCTACTTCTGCTTGAGAAACATAGTATCTGGGCCCTCGAGGAACCTGGGCTTGAACACATTGAGTACTGCTTCCCATGAATGGCAGTTTTTCCCTTTCAGAGTATAATTTAAAGAAACAAGAAGCTCCAGCTTCTATTTCAAGGTGGGTACTGAACTCTATGGTTTATTTACTTGTTTTCTTCTGTAGATTTAGAGAAAGGTAGAAAGAGGATGTCATGATCTTCCAGCAGCGAAGGTAGCTGTAGAAAGACAACATGGGTAGGAGACATCTGACTGCATTTCCAATCAGGAAGAAAGAGGAAATGAAGGCCTAAGCAGCAGGATAGACACAACCCAGTACTGAGGTGTTTGCAAGCAACTGGGTTTGCCCACTGAAGCCCTCTGGGGTTTCAGTCTGAGAAGATGAAGACAGGCCAGGGGGAAGAAGTTGGGAAGTGGGGCTAAGATGGAAATAAATTTTGAAGTCTGTGATTCTAGTAGTTGCTTTTCTACCCGTCTCTAACTTCTAATCTCCCTACACACACACACACACACACACACACACACACACACACACACACACACACACACAGGCATAGAGGCTAGACAACTATCTTTTCTTGTCAAAATGGAAAAGAAGCTTATTTTTTCAAACACTTTATAAGGTCCTCCTGGGCAGGGCACTCCAGAGCAGTGGTATCTGGGGTGACCTGGTTATTATGTGTATATATATACTGTAGCTGTCTTCAGACAAACCAGAAGAGGGCATCAGATCTCAATCCAGATCACTGAGATGCTACCACGTGGATGCTGGGAATAGAACTCGGACCTCTTGAAGAACAATCAGTGCTCTTAACCGCTGAACCATCTCTCCAGCTCCCACCCCCTCTCCCTTTTTAACTCGCTCTGTATCTGAAAGCCTCTGTTGTTCTTGCATCTGTGCATCAACTCTGGAAGAGGCTGAGGTAATAAATCGGATAATGCCATGGGCATTCGTTCCCCTCTTGCCAAACCCCCTCAGCCTTCTCTTTTTCCAAGAGTCTTCTGGGAACATGGACACAAGAAAGACCTTACTTCGGGCTGTCATTGTCTTAGCTGTGGGGTGAAAGGAAGCACAGACTTCATGTGCACCTAACTTCTGCTGTGGAATTCAGCCCGAGCCCCCCAATTATAGTTGCAACTAATTTTTACCATCTAGGCTTCAACTCCAGACTGTTGTTGAAAGACTAAAGTGCTGATTACAGCTTTTAGCGGCAACTGTTTTCTCTGCACTACAGAGCCATCTTTTGAAGTAGTATCAATAAAATGCTTCCTAACAGGATCCCTGACACCAAAAGTCCCCACTGACACCAGTGTAATTATCATCCCTGGACTCCAGCCCTTGTCAGGCCACACAGATAGCCACCTACAACTGCAGCTGATGATTAGCCAGTCAGTCAGCTGACACCCAGCACCCCTGGGAGGCTCTGCAGAGGTGACAAAAGAGGAGAAGCCCTGCAGCATCTTCTCTCCAAACCCTGAAAACGAACTGAGGAGATACAGGAGAAGGAAGCAGAGGCACGGAGGGACGGGGGCAAACACTGCTGGGTTCCATCTAAGGACTAACCAAGCTAACCAAGAAAACCCTGCTTGGCTTTCAAGATCAGGCATGTTCAGGGTGGTATGCAGGAGGCAATGTCCATCCTCTGTTACTCAGGCAAGGGGTGACACGGGCAGAGTCTAACTCATCATGGTTTCCTTTCACTTTCGCTCCAGTGTCCTGACTGAATCCATCTCCTGGCTCTCCTCTATGTGTCACCACCCCCACCTTCGTTTTGCACCCCCATGCTAATTGCAGGTATTTCCACTTGCTAGAAAAGCCGCCCTGTGGCTTAGCTTGTCAGCCTGCACCTCTTTCCAATCTGTCAAGGGCAAAGTGGTATAGCTGTATAAAGATGCCATATTGAAAAACCCTGTTCTATATACCTAGTTTTCTCTCTCTCTCTCTCTCTCTCTCTCTCTCTCTCTCTCTCTCTCTCTCTCTCTCTCCCTTTCTTTCTTTCTTTCTTTCTTTCTTTCTTTCTTTCTTTCTTTCTTTCTTTCTTTCTTTCTTTCTTTCTAAGACTTCATGTGCACCTAACTTCTGCTGTGGAACTTAGCCCGAGCGCCCCAATTATAGTTGCAACTAATTACAGAGCAGAAGTCCTGGAATGCTTTATGTCTATTTCCCTAGTAGACGGTAAGCTCTGTGAGAAGATGGACTGGGTATATTATCATGCTAAAATAATCCAAATAGCTAATACATGTAAAGTACACAGAACAGTAGTGCCCAGAGAAGAAATAAGATAAGACTTTTGCTATTGTCACCACCATGGCCGAATTCAGATGCCCTTCCACAATATCTGGCACATGAAAGTGGCTATAGAGCAACTATGCCTTCATTTGCATTCTTGGAAAATTCAGGAGAAACCGAGTTTTATTGCTGAGGAGTCAAGCATTGGTCCTGGTTGCAGGGAGACAGTGTAGGTATTTGGTTTAGTGTTATTAAGGCTCAGTGAGTATCTGAAAAAAAAAAAACAACAAAACAACAAAACATGGTCTGATGGACAGGAAGAACAGTATAGGGGGACCACAGGATATTCTAATGGCATGAACCATTGAAAACAGGTTTGGGCTGGCTTTGAGACAGAACCTCATTCCGTAGGATGGTGGGTGTTCTGGTTGATACTGTGAACTTGAAACATGTATATGACAGCATTTGTAGACTGGGTTAATTGAAGATGAAAGACCTACTCTGTGATTGACACAATCCCTTGGACGTGAACTCTGGGAAAGGAACAAAGCAAACTGAGTGTGAACATTCTCTGTTCTCTTCTTCCAGGTTGTGGATGCAAAGTTAGTAGCTACCTCGTGCTGCCCATTGCCATGACACCCCCCTCCCCTTATATGATGGACTGGACCCTCAAACTATGAGCCAAAATAAATGCTTCCTTCCTCAAGCTGTTTTCCTCAGACATTTTGCCACAGTAATGGGAACATTTACTGACACTTTCTGTTTGGGAGTAATGTAACCGATAAGTTCGTTTTTTATCAGCACTAGCTAGAAATAGCCAGCTAATCAGCTTCAGACAGATGTTGCCTTGCTCATCCTTCTTGCTACCTTGGTATGTGGAGTGCATGTGTGTGCTCTCATCCCGGTAAGCTTATCTAGGGACAGTGATAGGTCAGCAAGCTGTCTCTCCACATGACGCGTGTGGAGCGCCTGAACCATGATTTTGCAAGGCAAGGAACATTTTCATGCAAAGAAGCATTAGACGACCCTGGAATCATTGTCTGACTAGGATCCGCTTTGGTTTTCAAATGCCACCAGAACCTGCACATCTTAACCTCATGTGTTCAAGATTCCATGTGCTCACCCCATTCCTCTGTGTTTACACAAACACTACTCACAACCATTTCCATCAGAGACCCTTCCCTGAATGCTCCAGATGTCAGACATCTCTTCCTTCCCAGACATAGGCAGTCATGGATTTACAACGTTCATTCTTCCCATAGTTACACTGTATGCCATAAAAACACACAGTTGACTTTCATTACTACTTGAGTGTGTATTGCTATTGAGCAGTTAAGTATGCCACACTTAAGCTTCCTGAGTGGACTGTAGGGTCTTTAAGCAGAAACTATATTATGCTTCTCTGTAGTCCCTTCCACAATTAGCATGGGTAGATGAATAGAGTATGTACCGAGTTCACTCCCCTGTGAATGAATAGATAAGCCTTCCCATTCCCCTATGAATGAATGGATAAACCTTCCCAGAATCCATTAAAAAAGATTTTCCTAAGAACATTTCATAAAAATAATCCTATTTTTTTTTTTACTTCAGATTGTCAACACATCCCGAAGGATTAAAGATACAGATATGAAACACAGATTTATATTTTAAAATGCTACAACGTATTTAATATGCTGTATAGTATATGAATAGTTTGAGAGAAAGTTTAGATTATTAATCCTTGGGGAAAGAACTACTATATTCTTTTTTTTTTTTTTTTTTTTTTTTTTTTTTTTTTTTGAGACAGGGTTTCTCTGTATAGCCCTGGCTGTCCTGGAACTCACTTTGTAGACCAGGCTGGCCTCGAACTCAGAAATCTGCCTGCCTCTGCCTCCCGAGTGCTGGGATTAAAGGTGTGCGCCACCACGCCCGGCTCGAACTACTACATTCTTATGTGTTCAAATATTCTTATAAAATGTTTTATGGGGGCTGGAGAGATGGCTCAGTGGTTAGGAGCTCTTGTTGTTCAAAGGGTCCAGGTTTGCTTCCTAGAACCTACTTGATGGTTTACAACTGTCTGTAAATCAAGTTTCAGGGAATTTGATATCCTCTTCTGATATAGTTGGATAGCAGGCATGCACTTGGTGTGCATACATGCATGCAGGCAAACACTCCAACACATAAAGTGAAATGAACACATTTAAATTTTTTCAAGTAAAATCATCGTGATCTGAGTAGCCATAGTTAGGACATTTTATAATGAGTGGGTGGTCCCTGAGTGGGTCAGAACCAGGTCAGATCCAGTTCTGTGGGTATCCTATAATACTCTTCCAGTGACTTGTACAACCATAATGTTGTGAGTGCATTGGCTTCCTTCTTCAGGTGTGCACACAGCCATTTAATCAAGGTCTGCAGTGAGAATGAGTGGGATACAGTGATACGGCTTCCCAGTGGCCTTCAGAGTTGTTTGGTGTGAGGTCACTGAGGGATGCAGGTTATGGATGTTTGGATGTTCCTAGGACAACCCAGGTAACCCTCCTCCTTGCTTCCAGTCTACTCAGAGGGTGAGAGCAACAGAGGCTTGTGAGAATGTGTGTACATCACTGCACGCTACACTGGTGGTTCGCCAGCTCACCAAGAGCAGGCTGTCTTCTCACTATGATGCACACAGCCGGCCTTAATCTCATTCTTTCTATCACCGTGCAAACTAGGTAAAACCATCTCCAGTTTTCACACAAGAGATAGATGATGCTCACAAAGGTTACCTGACCAGTCCATGTTTTCACTCCAGGAAGATGAGGAAGCCAGGCTATGGAGATAATTCTGTGCCTTAAAGTACCACACTGTCTTCCTGATTTCTACTCTTTCCACATAACCTAATGACTACAGATCTAAAAACAAGCATTCACCATGGTCCTATAATGCTATCACATCTTCTCTTCTCTTCTCTTCTCTTCTCTTCTCTTCTCTTCTCTTCTCTTCTCTTCTCTTCTCTTCTCTTCTCTTCTCTTCTCTTTTATTTTTGTTGTTATTTTTTTCTAGACAGGGTTTCTCTGTGTATCCCTGGCTGTCCTGGAGCTGACTCTGTAGACCATGCTGGCCTTGAACTTAGAAATCTGCCTGCCTCTGCCTCCTGAGTGAAGGGATTAAAGGTGTGTGCCACCACTGCCCAGTGCTATCTCATTTTCTTGGCAAATTCTTTTTCCTATTTTCTGATAGGCTCCCCCATCCTTCCGTGGATCTTCATGTATCACTTTGAACTACCAATTTTCCTGCTCTACCTCCTGAGTGCTGCGATTATGAGTAGCTACTTTTATGAAGTGCTAGAGACTGAATCTAGGGCTTTGGGTCAGGCATGAATTATAGCATAAATTATACCAACAATGCTACATCTCCTGCCCTGAGGTAGCTTTTAAAATAACTTTATCCTCAAATCTCACTTAGTATTGGTATAACTCACCAGAAAATGGAAAGCATTAGAGGAAACACAGTTCTACCTTCTCTCCAGCTCCCATACAAAACAGTGGCCATCCTCCATATCTTGCCTTCAGTTGGAGAAGAGATATCCCTACTACTGACCAAATCCTACTAGTTGTCTCTGAACCCCATGTCTTCCCACTGCCATTCTTTCAATCGATCTTTCTTTCTTCTCCAATACCCTACCTTTCTTCTCCTTCACCGTTCATTCAATACCCAAACACTTTTCCAGTTTCTCCCATTTCCAACTGTTGTATGAATCCCATTTTCGCGGCCAGCTTACTTCTGCGCTTCCACCATCTGGTCTGTAGCGCTTCCTTTACTAGATGTCTGCTACTTGTCCCATCCAATGAACATGCACTCTGCTTTATGGAATGAGCTCGTGCCCAGGTTTCTATGCTTCCAACACCAGTGGCTCCCTTCCTAGTTCCATATGACTTGCTTTCACATCAACATTTTACCCACTCAATTATTTTCCATGAAAGAAAGTTTATGGGAAAGGTCATCATCCCCAGTTTAGGCATTGAGTTTGGGGAGCCATGAGACTCTATGAAAGGTAGAAAGCTTCATGTTGGTTGAATGACAAGAGAGCATCATGGATGCAGGCAGCAATAGGGAGGCTTACAAAGGAGACAGAGAAGTACAGCACCAGGATGGGAGATGCCCAAGTGATGTACACTCAGTGGTCAAGAGAATCACAGACCAAGGTAGATAAGGTTAATAAGGGCTGGGAAACTGAAATTGGATTTGAGCTGTTAGCAATACACTAGTGGTCATCATTTATAAATAACTTCAGGATCAGGGTAGAGGCTGATGTCATCAGGCCTGACTTACTGAACTGAAAGACAAGCCAGGGAGTACAGACCTCTCTTCTGAGAGAAGCTTTTATATAAAGGGGAAAATCGTAAGAGCACAGATCCAAGGGTGGAGGGGGCTGAATGAGAATTTTGAAAAGAAATAGGTTATATCTAACCTTGATTAGAGATTGTAGAGAGGAAGACTTACCCATTTCCAAAGCATTTCTGGTGTAACTAAGTGCGGGGCCCATTTCTTCTGTCACCCAGATTTAGATAATATATAGAAAGCACAATGCAAATTTAATGTCTTTATTCTTCCATTATGTCATCATGACTTGGTATGATGTCATAATGTCATAATGACCGGGACACTGATGAACTGCATTTTCTGACTCTGTAACAGGCCATTCACCCTATTCTTCTCACAAGATCTTCATTGAAACTGATCCAGCTCTTCAGTGGCTGCATTACTCGACATCATCTCTTGCTTTAGTCCTTTGGGAAGATGAAGGATATCTGGAACTGCTGTTACCAGCCTGGATGTATCTATTAATTTTGTTCTGGGGCAGCAGATAATCAGACAGACTATATCATCATTCAGGTCTGGTGAAACCCAGATGTTCAGCTTCCTCTTTATGGGACTGTGCTTTTCTGGTTTATACGATGCGGAATAGGACTTTTATCAAGTAAAGTTGATATAGGACTTGAATTCCAAGATCATCTTCAAATATCTAGAAGCACAACCCTGCCCCTTTTTTTCTTGCCAACCATATAAACACACATTGGCCAATAAACACAGATGCTCTACAAGTCTTTATGTGGACATCCTTATCAACTTTGCTCAATAAAAGGAAGATAAGAGCAAAACAACCTGAAACTTAACTCTGTGGACCAAGCAACAGAAACCAGTGAACTTATGTTTGGGAACTTGTCATAAACATTCATTTAACTTTCCTTACACACGTCTATAATCCATAACTAGCATCCTAGGGGCTCTTATTTCTCTGTGTTCTTTTCAATTACATGGTTTCCGATGCATATGGCAGACACAGCCAGCTTACAGAATCTAGGAAGAGGGCAGGGAGGTGATTTCAGTGATCTATGGGGTATTGTCACTTTGTCTCTCTCGCCTTGGTACTGTTCTGGATGAGAGTGTATAACCACTGGTGACTCATTACACCTTAGAAACAAGTGCTACTGGAGGACAAACCCTGCCTTCCATGAGGACTGCTGCTGATAGATGCACTGTTCCCAGCAGGCATAAAGTGAATCATCCAACACAGAGGGCTGCAGAGTCCAAGGCAAGCTTGACTTGCAATGCTCTTGTATTTCTGTAACACTGTGTATGGTGAGAAGCAGCCCTAAGTCTGGACCAAGTCTCTCTCTCTCTCTCTCTCTCTCTCTCTCTCTCTCTCTCTCTCTCTCTCTCTCTCCTCTTTTTTTCTGTCTGCCCTTTCTTTCTTTCCTTCCTTCTTTCTTTCTTTCTTTCTTTCTTTCTTTCTTTCTTTCTTTCTTTCTTTCTTTCTTTCTTTTCTTTCTTTCTTTCTCTCTCTTCCTCCCTCCCTACGTCTCTCCTTCCCTTCCCTTCCTTCCTTCCTTCCTTCCTTCCTTCCTTCCTTCCTTCCTTCCTTCCTATTAACTTTCCTCTTCATATTCTTTTGAGTCACTATCTCCCCAAGTACAAGAGGCACTCACACTCTTTAAATTGTCCCAATTTATACCTTCAGAGTTTGCCTATCTCTTATGTTCCCACAACAATTGGAAACTTTTCCTGTTGGCCTCAGATTGACCTGGGTTTGACTTTTGACTTTAATTTAGTTAACGGACTATTTGTTTATTATAGTCATGCTTAGTGATATGGGGATTAATAAAGGATTCATATGCATACATTTATTGAGGGTTGTTACTAATTTAATCATGTCATTCCCAAGTTGATATGTGGAAGTCCTAATCCCTAGCACTTTAGAATGTAACCTTATTTTGGAAATAGGGTCTTTACATAAATAATAAAATCAAATGAGGTCATTAGGATGGTCTGCAACCAAGAGTGACTATCTTCCTTACAAGAAGAGAAATGTGAACACAGAAATGTGAAGACACAGAAGCCAGTGTCAAAATACAGTGGTAAGGAAGCCACATTCAAGGCAACAAGCCCAGAACATAGCCTTCCCACAGAGTCCTCAGTAGACTCCACCAACAAACCCAGATATAGCCTTTCCACAGAGTCCTCAGTAGACTCCACCCTATTGATACCTTGAGCTTGGATGTATTGCCTTACTCTAAGGCAACTGTAGATAGAAATGAAGGTGAATACCTTTGTTGATAATGCAGGCCCTGCCTTGGTTAAAGCACTGGTCTTCTTAGGAAATAGTGGGGAGGAGATGGGTGGGTAAGGTGTAATGAGAGAAAAAAGTTCAAGAGAAGAGCAAAAGTATTGAAGACAGAAAGAGGTTTGAGAGTGGAGCCAATGATTCCTAGATGACTTGAAAAATTTGGTGAAGGGGACAGTGAAGACCCTTACTAAAGTCAGAGAGGGTATTTTTGTCCCAGAGAGCTGGCTTTATAAACCTGTCTCTGCTAACAACTTACCTAAACCCCGTTGAGTCTTACTCTCTTCATTTGTAAATATGGGCATACTGATAGATGCATGAATTGTGCAGGTTAATTTGTAGAAACCTGTATAATACTGCATAACACTTAAAACATTCCACTCATCCATGTGGAAAAGCTATCATGTGCCAGGCAGCGTGCTAGGCTTTAGGAACACAAATATAAATAACACCCAGTCTACTTTAGGAACTTCACTCTTTAGGGTAGAAACAGAGATTTGAACAGATTAAAATGATGGCCAAGAAACACGAGGACTAGCACAGGGCACTGTGGATGTACGGTGGGTAACTGGGGAGGGAGAAAACAACCTCAAGAGACAAGGTAGAGTTAGAAAGTCTTTCTTTGAGGAAATGGATTTGAGAAAAATCAGGTGAAGAAGGAAGAGAAAGGAGTTCCACACCGAGGGAAGACAGACTTGCTGTACAGCTGGGTTTTTCTCTGTCTCATGCCTCCTCAGTTCACTTGCTGAAAATATACTCTCGTCTGCAAAACGCTGTCAAAGTCCTAAAGGCTGGATCCTGTTCTGACTGTCCTCAGCAGCACGCTGAGGTTATCTTTAAAACAAACAGACCATCAGAGTCCCTTCCTGTAGCCATCTGCCTGTTGCCTGGCTGCCCCCAGCCCATGCTTCTCTCTCTTCTCATCCTTCTCCTTACTTGTTTGCTTCTGCTTTCTTTCATTAGACCTGGAGACACGGAATAAAAGCTAATTTCTAACTGTGGGGCAGGGCAGCAAACTATGGCCCAATGATTAATCTGCCTGTTTTAATAAATAAAATTTTACTGGAGCAAAATGGCACTCATTCATATTCTTACTGTCTATAGCTATTTTACTGCAACAACAAAGATAGATTTTTTTTTTTCCACAGAGACCATACGTCTTGCAAAGGCTAAGAGATTTACTGCATGGTCCTTCACACAGATGGCCCAAATCTGGTCCAATATTTATATGTGGTAGAAGATGAGTATAGGGAATAAGTGGACACTATACAAGTAACAGAGGCAAAGAAGGAAATTTTAAGGAAGCGTCCTGCAGAAGAGATGTTACCTGGAAGATGAGAAGAGAATTGACAGCTAAAAGACGAGACAACTGAACTAAGAGCCAAGGGATAAGAAAGAAGTTAAGAGAGAAGAAAGATGACTCTTGGCAGAGAGTGGTGTGTGCACAGCCAGGCAGTGAAGAAAAAGCTTGCCATTCAGTTCCCTACTGACTAGAGAAGAAGAAAAGATAGATAAGGCTGGAGCATTAGCTGGACCCAGATCAGCAGGGTTCCCAACTATGAGAGTTACACTATGGATTTTTGGAAATACCTTACCATTTCCCACACGTAAGAACCTCTGAAGGATTAGAGCACCATAGATGAAAGCAAGCCTGCGCCTAAGATCCCTCTGGGCAATTAGCATTTGTTGGGCATTTATTTTATGCCAGATCTGTGCTAAATGCTTCATATGCATATATGCATATGGAAATAAGCAGTGATTAGTGGTGGAAACCAGGTAGAAAGAGGTAAAGCAAGGCAAAAAGATATGGCTCTCGGAGCATGTCTGCAGAGTAGATGATCCCATGTGACATACAAGGGCGGCGAGGAGACCAGGGTGATGCAAAGGGTAGGGTGATGTCCCATAGTAGGGGCCAGGAGGACTAACTGAAGGTAAGGAGTGGAGAAAGAGGGTGACACAAGCTGAGAGGCCAGAGAGAAATGATTCGAGCAAGGCTGACTTGAAGGAGTGCAGTCTGTAGAAAAGTTGGGAGACAGGCTGGATTATGGAGAGGTTAAGGCATTGCCTGGGGAAATGAGAAAATGGAGGTCACAGCCCTTGAGCAAGTTTTCTGGGAGCTCTGCTCTTTTAAAGCACAGAGGAACACGGTTCTAGCTGGATTTCTTAAAACGAGCCTGTACCCCAGCAGCTTTAGGACGTCCTTCAACTCACGAATGCAAATTCATCACCCCAAATATCTGGTCATTTGAAGCAATTCTGGAGATCAAATTATGCAAATGTGCTCCATGACTAAATTAGAGGCTAATTCATGTGAACATTAGTTAGTAATGGGAGTTACATTACTGGATTATTAGAAAATGGGGCAACATATTTTAGTGCTTAAAATTTTAATCAGAGTAACTTCCAGATGGAGGAAAAGGCTCCTTTCCATCACCAGATTGGAACCATGGCTAACATCCTCCCTGGGAGTCAGCCTTTCAGCATGGTCAGTCCAGCACACACTCTCATTTCTGACTTGCTGTGCTGCACAAGCAATCAGCATCCTTTCCCAGGCTAATGGCATGTAGAAGAACAATTAATAGCTCTCATGACACCAACATTTTGTCCTGTACCTTTAGACAGCTCAAAATATTAACATAATCACCCCAAATAGCATTGCTGCTAGACTCCATGAGTAAACCAAATCATTAGGGAGACAAGAGCATGCTGATGAGAAGTCTGCCTTTCTCTGTCCCCCACCACCCTTCTGCTGTCACTGCTTCTTGTATTTGTAATTTAGCTGTTGTCCAGATAAAGAATGACTCCCCTTTGGCACTGACTGCTAGATACTGACAAATTTTAAATGTCAATGGTTGGGGAAAAAAAAAAAACAAAAACAAAACAAAAAAAAAACCAAGCCACTTTTGTAAGAATGAGTCTACTACTGCTGTGTGTCCTAAATGAGTTTGGAAACTTTTAGATGATTTTATAATATAAGGCCATCCACTCAATTCAAAGCCCAGCCTACTTCAGAAACAGGAAGATAGCAGAAATGGACATTTTTCTCTTATACTTATACATCATAAAAGCTTCCTAGATTTGCCTGAAAACATTGTTAAGTAAGAAATCATCACAGAGCGATTAGCCATTACAGTCAAGTTATTTCTGTTGTCTACAGGTATAACTTCTTACTTGGATGGCGGTTTGCTAAGACTTAAAAGGTCATTTTTTTTTCAGACCAGCTGCAAACAAAGCTCTTGTTGCAGCAAAATTCTGGAACCTAGGATAGACCTGTAGGTCTATTAGCATGTAACATGCATGCAGCACAAACATGGGAGAAAATTTTCATTTAAGTATGTACCCATCAGCCTCTCTTGCTTCCATCTTCTGTTGACCTCTATAACCTCCAATAGCCCCTTGGGTCTTCTTCAGTGTGTAACAGGCACTGCTCATTTTGACCTTCAGTTTGAGCTTTATGAATGCTATCTGCTCAAGTTCCCAGAAATGCTAATTTGTGTGTGGCTTCCAGTAGTACCTTTATAATCGACTCCATAAAGCCTTCACCCTGAACACTTTAACAATGGTCGAATCACCTGAAGTCAATAGGTCAAGAGGAGATGCTAAAGGAATGGTGCACTATACAATGTCATTCTTTTTGCCTTTAGTATTGACAAATGTAACTGTTGGCTAGTGAGGCCAGAGAGGCTCTGAGTCAGTCCTCCTCCAAGTAATAAGCCCTTTGTAATATGGTCTTCACACCGCCAATCTGCTGTAGTATTGCTTAAGACTGATAGATGCTATCACTAGCTCCATTTGCCTTGACTTTGAACTCCAACAGATTGTTTGCCTTTTCCATTATGTATTTAATTTAATATAGGAAAATCTGCTGACTGATTCTGATTGTATGAAAAGATAAGGGGCAAGATTCCTGTCTTATATTCTATGTGCATGAAGAAATGTTTGTGGAATGTGCAGGCAAATACACAAGACAACAGTGTGCCCTGCCTGAGGTAAGGGTCATGTTTTGTTCATCATTATGTCCCTGGTAATTAACACTTCCTAACACATGGAAAATATTTACAGAGGACACAATTCCAGAATGAGACAACTAGTGCTCTATACTCTCATTGGCCCAAAAGATTTTTAGTTTATAAATGAGACTGGAGGTCCAGTCATGTCAATCTGTTGTGTATGTGGTGTTTACGAGGAGATTTCTCTGCATATAGCATTATGTTAGGAGCTGTGAGAAAGGCAAGGAAACCACACACAAAACAGACTTGCTGAGTTTTACTTCTAGCAGAGAAGACAAGATATACATGAGTGGAAACTTAATTCCTAACTCTAGAACGATGGCTGCAAAATCCAACCACTAAGCGAGTTTGGAAAAACAAACTACTATGGACTAGAGTCCTTAAGGGAAGTTATGTAAGCCAGGCAGGGAGACCTTTGAGAATAAAAAGTATAAGGGAGAGAAAGGAAATGACAGTCCCCGAGGGGCAGGAGAGGACTTAAGGAGCAAAGACATAGAAATAGAGGGTTTGTGACTTGGACAGCTTAGGGAGCAGCCATCTAACGCGCAGAAAAAGAAAGATGGTAGTAGCAATAAATGTAATAAGGGAAAAACAAGCAAGTCTGCATAACAATGGACACATCCTTATACTCCTTGTTGGAAAAAAAACAACATTAAAACTTAGAAGAAATGCCCAAGGCTCAGATGACCCCCACGGCTTTCCCAGGTCTGGTGAGAAGCAGGGAGATTGTGCTTATGCGGGGAGCCGATGTGATGTACATCTTTAGAGGAAACAGGCAGGGTGGGACTAGGGAAGACTTCAGCCGCATGACTGGTGAGAGGGCTTGTGACGTCAACACAGGCATGACTTTCCCAAAGTCTTAGCTGGCTTAAGGTCCTGTTGTAGCCCTTCTTGAATTGTACCAATTTCTATTCATTTTTATATTCTTAATGATACTTTGGATCTAATCTCTGTCCTTGATGTCCTATAAACCAGGATGAAGGCATAGAACAAAAGTTTATAATTCTTGTACCTATGAATCAAGGGTAAGTATTAAGAGCCCGAGGAGAAGTAACAAAAAGAAATAAAGAGTTAAACGCGTATGGGGAGGAGCTTCCTTCTTTTCTAACCATGTTCAGGAATCAGTATCAAGTCATCTTTACTAAAGTTAACGATTATCATTAGATAAAAATTAACCATATATTGTGTTCATGTTTAAGAGTATCTAGAATATATTTAGCAAACAAAAAAATTAAGCCTTGAGTAAATGCTTTCTTCAAAAGTTATTTACACGAAACCTTTGCACTTAACCCACAAATAGAATAAGTTTCCAAAACCAAGTGCATTCATGGATGTACTATGACATTTTAACCAACATTAATTATATCCTCTTGATATCTACTGTCTTCTTCTAAAAAGATCTACACCACATCATGGTTAATGGGAGCATGGTGCTTGTTGCTTAGGCAACAGAATGAATAAATGCAGGTCAGAATGTGCCACAAGAAAAAAACAAAAACTAGACTATGATACCGATTGGAAGCTGAGCAGGTCTAACAGATTTTTACATTAATGAAATCTATTTCTTAAAGTGGGCCAACCACGGAGGGCTTTAAGCTCAGCATTAAGTAGCCTATGGCAATCAACAGACTATTATCGCAAAGGTAGACAATCTTTTCTCACAATATTGGTCCCAAAAAATGGTGCACGAAAGCCTGAAATGCACTAATTGATGACACCATTTCATGATTTACTTCATCTTCATAATTAATTAATCCTTCTACATGGCAAATCAAAGCTGTTGTTTTGATTTTGTCTCATGGTACAAGTTCTTGGCATGTCTGAGTTAACAAGGTGATCTTATGTTCTGGAAGATTCCATACATTACTTGGAAATAAACAGGTAAAGCCACAACTTAGGATTAGACTTTGATCTTTCTACAATGCTTGTTTTTTTTTTTTTTTTTTTTTTTGGGGGGGGGGGAGGCGGGGAATGTATTTGGTGCACAATTCACACATGACTGTTCTGCACACTCTTCCCTCAAATTCTTTTTAAAACCAGAGAGATTACCTTCTTATTAAACATGTTCAAGGGGGGATTATATTTGTTCATAAGTGTTTAATACTCAGAGGAAAATTAAGCTGAAAGTTAATCGTCCTTCCGTATGGACGATTAACTCAGTGAAACTAAAACCCAACTTATCACGGACCAGAAGAGATTTGGACCAGGGCTTGGGAATGACATGCCCTGTTTCAGGTAGAGACAGGGGGCAAAAGTAGCTATGCAGAGAGATGTAGTCAATATAAGTAATGCCGAAACAATATTCAATTTGTTTGCTAGTTCCGGTAATTATTAATACCATCTGTTTACTGCCCTAAGTAAGTTTTAAACCTCTCCAGGGCTGCAACAACTTCCGCTTCCATCCTACTTCAACACCCACAGAGTCTCGACTGTATAGCCAGTGACTGTCTGATGGACACACAAAAAAGAAATGCATAGCTCATTAATTAATTAAAAAAACAAGATACCCCTAAACGGTTATATGCATATATTACTTAATGCTCATATGATGGGCCACATTTATGCATTTTAAAAAAACCTTGCAGGCATACACATTTTTTTGTAGGAGTAGAAGTTTAACCATCTTAATAAATCTCAAAGCTGTAATAATTCAGTCAACTTTGGAGAAAAGCAATCTGGCAAGAGGAAACCGCAAAGCTCTGACTAGCCCTCAGTGGCTTATGAATGTGCTGCAGGTGCCAGCCTCCAGCATTTTATCTCAGAGGAACGATTAAGGACAGCTATGAGTCGCTTGTGTGCTCCATGCTTGCGACATGTAGGTCTCCCTAAATTTAGGGATCAGTGATGATGTGCGATGGGACCTTAAAATCAAGGGAAGGGGAGAGGAACTGTGATGTAGCTTGAAGGAGCTTAACAAGGGGAGCTGATGAGCGCCTGAGGAGGTCTAGGAATGATTAGAAAACTACATTGTCGTCTGCACGCCTCCCATCCTCCTTCTCACCTATATGCACACTGAGAAGTTTGCACACGCCCGGTTTAGACTGCACACAGACCAGGACTCGAAAGTACACCAATGCATTTGGTACATCAGCCCCTTTCTATATATATACCCCGACAGCTAATTGACCCAAGTGTTTGTTTTTCCGCCTAAAGTAACAAACAATACTTCATCGCTCTTCAGTCAGCATGTGCTCTCCCTAAGCTAAGCGACCGGCTGAAGCAGCTAGCTCACGAAGGGTCGTCTACAGGATTTAAACAGCCTATTAGCAGGGAAAATGATCTTCAGACCATCGACATAGTGGACTCTTTAATTAATCACAAATACTGATATTCAAGAGGAAATAACATGTCTCCGGAATCCAGATTTAGCTGGAGCGTGGTATAAATCTTATTGTAATCTAAGATCACAAATGTATAGGAAAGGAAAATAAAATCATACAACGAATGACAGGGAGACTGTAAATGTTAATCTTCTTTCAGAGCCCATAAATAGAGCTCTCACCAATTCATACAACACACATGTCTAATGGATGCATATAGATGCCATTTTCTAGTCAGTGTCTGTATGCACACAACAAGTTCTGTCCTAAAGGCATCCAGTTTTTCTGATGCAGTTAACATATCTAAAGCTGATCCGTTTCCGTGCAAACCAGGCTGCCTCTGAGCCATGTAAAGACACATAAGAAGCAAAGACAGACAAAAGGCAGCTCCGTGGGCACAGAGAGCATCTTACCATAAACTGTACACTGTCAAATCCATTAGCCATCAGGTGGTTCTCGTACTGAGGTAGCCCAATGCTTTCCAGCCATTGTCCCACTGTTTGGACAGGGCATCTGGGTCCTGTAAGAGGGTGAAGAGGGAAGCGCTTTAGCAGGGAGTAGCCGTCCACGGGGTAATAGCGGTAGTCCGG
The DNA here is from genome assembly GCA_902729485.2 of Mus minutoides. Taxonomy (NCBI): domain Eukaryota; kingdom Metazoa; phylum Chordata; class Mammalia; order Rodentia; family Muridae; genus Mus; species Mus minutoides. Next base: position 190,439 of record LR750347.1, on the reverse strand, counting down.
GGCTGAGGGGTGGCATTGCCACATCATGCTCCTGGGGAAGTTGTTATCAAAGGAGCCCGCCAGCTTGACAGATTAACGTTCTCAGCGAGAGAGCAAAGTCAGAAGGAAACCATAGTTTGCCAGGCAGGCTGTGGAGTAGGACTTGATCCTAGCTGCACATTTCTTTACATATTAATCTTTACTACCGACCAGTGCGTCATACAGCCCCCCAGAACCAGGCAGGAGAAGAAGGCATATCAAGCTGTCAGCCTAGGCTGCTCTGCGTTCTATGTGACTGCTAGAGTACTCCACAATGAGCAACACACGGCCAGCAGCCAGAATTCTTTTTATCAAGTACTCCTACACTCATCAGTATGCAGCTCCACGCTCCTTGCTCCCCCTCGCTCGCTCGCTCGCTCGCTCCCCTTCATTACCCAGCCCAGGCTACACCTCGCATTTTCAATAATAGCCATCAGATAAGGCAGATTTTTTTTTTTTTGTCTGCAAGCTGTAAGCCCGCTGCTGCTGCTCCCTCCCTCCCACACACCCATCCAAGCGTCAATCTTGAATGATGAGAGCAGTCAAAACAAATGCAGAAAATAGCAAGACTCAAGCAAACCAAAGCGCCTCAATCGGAATCGAAGAAGCTTCACCCCGGTTATACGTTACCGAGCTATTTGTTGTGGGATTTTTTTTTTTTTTTTAACGTTTCAAAAGACACCAGGAAACGCGAAGCTTGAACTACAGCTCCTAAGGAGGCTCGCCACAGGTCCCTTTTTCCCCTTCCCTTCCTTGCCTTTCTCCCTTTAAAAATGTACCAGAGGGAACCGTTTCTGATTGAAAGCTTCACAGTGTAATTATTCTTTCTTCTTTACCGTGCCGTCTCAAAGTGAACCTCTCTGGGGATTTTTTTTTTCTTTTTCTTTTTTTAATTTTTTGAATTACTGAAACATATAGAAACTGCATCATAACCTGCAAGCCAAGACAATTCATTCCTCATTTGTCCTAAACAACAACATTATTAGGCACAAGAAAAGCCATTCCCACTCTGGTATTTATAACTCTATCTACCAAGCGCCCTATTCTAAAATATCTATAAAGGTAACATTAACTGGATATAATTTTTTTTAATAAAGAAGAAGAGCCCTAACCAAAAATAATTCAAGGATAACAGATGTAAGTGTGTGAGTTTTTACTGAATGGCAGACAGACTGAGTAATTTATTTAATAATGGAGAGAAACCACAGATTAATAATAGAATCTGCAGAACTACCTCATCTGAGGAGAGACTCAAAACTTGAAGAGAACTATCAGAAAGGCTAGGCTAGCCCTCAGTCCTAGGAAGAACCCTTGCCTTAGTGTTCCGGGAAGACCACCATCTTCTGCTTGAATGCTGCCTATGATGGGGCTCTCACCATGGAGCCAAGCCTCTGTTCATTAGAAAGATATTTTATTTCCTACCTAACTCCCACTCGCTGGCTCCAGCTTTGCCTTGGGAGTCACACAGATTGGGAACAGAGTCTTTTCCACATCAAGTACTTTAAGAATTAAACATAACTCTCACACTACCCACCCGACTGTGCCCTGAACACACAGTATGTGCCCAGCGAATATTGATTGGGTAAACAAAACCTTCATTGGTCCTCAAGTCTTTCTCAGTTTCTTTTCTCATTTTAGGGCCATTGCCAAGCTCCTCAGCATATAAATATTTACTCTCAAAACAGCGTGCATGCTTCTTCTGTTGCTGCCATCAATCCCTGGGTTCGAATCCTTCTCCCTCTCTGCTGTCTTATGGACCTGCTGTCTCCTTTTGATTTTTGCTTTCTTTGTTTCCTGGCACCTGGCCCAATATAACAATGGCCATTATATTGTTCTTAAGTCCCTGCTGTATTTTTAATCACTAAAAACGTTTTCACTTCCTCTCCCCGCCCCCCGGTGTGTGTGTGTGTGTGTGTGTGTGTGTGTGTGTGTGTGTGTGTGTGTAGACCACAGTGTCTACATATGAAGGTCAGGGGACAACCTGCATGAGTCTGATCTCTGCTTTCATCATGTGGGCCCCAGGGATTAAACCTAATTAGGTGTGACAGCAAGTTCCTTTACCCTCTGAGCCCTTTCTTGCCCTCTGATCCATGGTATTTTTCTTTAAAAAATCTAATTTATAAACAGTGTCAGAATAATCTCAGAGACAGCATTGATAGCTCAGCCTTGTTTCGAAACACTGCTGTGGTTTCCTGATGGATTAAAAGAACTTTCGGATCTTCGCAGTGTTTGGGGTTTTCATCTGGCTCTACCTGCTCTTCACAGTTCTTAACCAGGGGCAATTATTTGCTGGTCTCTGAAGGAAGGCTGAAATGTTCTTGGGTAGTTTTTTTTTACTACCCTACAACTCTGTCATTTCCCTTATAAAACCTCTTTTAGGTTTCATAATAGGACACATCCTTCTCAATAGGACACATCTCTTTCTTTTCTCTAAAGTGGCACATTTAGACCTTCTATAATAACAAATATTTCCTAACCTACATGATCATTACTTGTGTCTAAGACTTGTTTCTTGAAAGCAGGGCATATGCCTTTCTAATACTGTATGTACACCATATGCATTCAGTTTGCATTTGATAATCAACATGATGTGTCCTCACAGTCTGAACTTCAGAAAGCACTCTCATTTTTCAGATTTAAATCATTTTGTTTTAGTCAGTAGGTAAGTTTTTTAAACTGCACTCCAAGAATCTGATTTCTTTATAAAAAGAAAGTATTGTGGCCCAAAGGGGAAGAAACAGGAAGAATGTAAGAGCCAGAGGTAGTGGGTACCTGTAGCAAAACTGTTTCCCTGATATGACAGGCCACTGCCTATGTGAGCTCTCAGTGGCTGAGACTAGGTGCATAAGATCAAGCCCACCCAAATCCCAGCATGCATCTGGGAAGGTCTATGAAGCCCTGCCACCTGCTAAACCACGTTTTTTTATTTTTTTTTATTTTTTATTTTTTTTGGCAACTGATGCCTGCTGGGGAGGAAGGGTCAGTTATATTTAAGGATGGAGCGACCCATGCCCCAGTAGATAGTCTTATACTCATGCACACTAAACAGACTTTAAAAAGTAGGTTTAACCAAAGAGCACATGAACTCAGGAAGGCAGAGTGGTAGGGGAAATGGGAGAGGGGACCAAAGGTAGGTGGATTTTATTCAAAGGCAGTGTATGCATGCATACAATCCTCAAACAAAGAGGAGACATTTTTAGCTTTTAAATAGAATTTTCAGGTTGGGATTTTTGCTCAGCATCTTTACCCTCTCAATTGAGCAAGTGTGACCGGGTGAGTTACATTGTACTTGATTATAATTTATCTCTTGTTGCCTCTCGATCGATCTTTTTAGAATGTTGAAAAAGTTATAGACGTGCATGGATCCAACTGTAGAAGATTGTAATTCTGCAGCATGACCTGCAGGTGAAGATGAAACTAAGATATATATGACTTGTGAATGATTAGATCGGAGGCTGTTACCAGATGAAGTCAGACATAAGTCTAATGTATAGTGTCTCTTCATGGACATGTCCTGAGAAGGTAAACAAGCTCTGTAAACACTGAGCAAACATAAGGATATATTTTTGTTTGGCAAGGCTTAAGATGATCGGTTCGCCATTTATATCCAGTAACCAAGCACCTAGCAAAAGGAGCATTCAATTCCTAGGTATTAAGTCATGCTCATTAAGTGAATGAATAAATGAATGAATGAATGAATGACTCTGGAACTAGGTTTTGGTTTCTTAATAAATAAAAAGGGGAAATCATTTGAAGGCTTACACTGTTGTATAAAGACAGCTCAGAGAGATTACTGGTAGTCGCCCACTTTAAAAATCTTTATATAGAAATTCCTGAATTCTGTTATTTTAATTTTTAATTCCTTGATTTCTGTTTAATACTTCTCACATGTTAGCAAAATGTAGGTGGGGGTGGGGGTGGGGAGTGAATTAGGAGATGGCAAGACAGGAAAAAGAGAGAGAGGAAGGATAGAGATCCTGAGTCATGCTGGGTTCTGATTTTGTTTAAGTGTTTTCTCATGAGTCAAACTTCTAAAGAACCCTGATTTAGGCCTGAAGATCACATTTTTATAGTGTCTAAATATATTCTTCATTGTACTTAAAATACTTTCCTGGAGTCTTGAAATTCTTACAACACACTACTGGCCAGGCACCTTTATGCAGCTAGGACCTCTGTAATTTCTCCTTGAAGTTGTGGAGGTCAAAGTCCCAGTGAGAACAGCTGACAAATCAGGAGCTTCCTCCATCCACCCAGCTCTCAGTCATGGGGTAGAGTCCACCTCAGTTTGGGTAGATCAAGAGGAGTGGGGGTACTGTGCACTTCCAGGGTACAGGCTCCATGCTCAGAAAGGTAAACAGAGAAGACATGGCCCGTGCCACAGTCCACTGCTAACAAGGACTACTCAAAGCTTTTGTCTAAGTGAAGAGTCATTCATTAAGAATCTAAAGTTATAAAGCTCTCCTGGGTGGAAGGGGTTAACTTCATTTGAAACAAAAGTTGAGGACAAGAGTATTATCAAAACCAATAGAAAGTCATACCTTTAATCCTAGCACTCCAGAGACAGAGGCAGGAAGATATTGAAATCTTAGCCAGCCTGGGGTACATAGGGAGAGTCTGTGTTAAAATGGAGGTGTGGAGTGGGGGTGGGGGTGGGAGGGAGGATAAAGAAAAAGATTTGGGTGCTAAACAGCTAAGGAGAAGCTAGTGTACTTCATTCAGGCAAAAAGTCAAATGGTATTTCACTTTCAGAGAACCAGGGAAAGAGAAGTATTAAGCGCTCTGTGCCTGGCTTCAAAAACTTCTCCTGTTTCAATTTAATTGGACCAGACTGTGGAACAATTTATACCTCAGGGAACTGAAAACACAAATTAAAAAACAAACAAACAAACCCAATAGCATGATCTCCTGGTGATTAGTGGAGCTTCATAGCTACATATCAACCTGTGGTAGCAGATGAGGGACAAGAATCAACACAGAGATAGAGGCAAGATGGCAGCACCTGACCAGGTAACATCTGTGAATAGATGCCTACAATGTGTTATATCCATAAAGTGGAGTATTACTTGGTGATAAAAAGACGTGAGACAGTGCAGTATGCTACAATAAAGATCAAACTTGGAGATGCCATTCTAGGTGAAGGAAGCCAAACAGAAAAATCAGGTGCTATATGCTCCTGTTCCTATGACACAGAGGAGATAGACAGAGTCAGGAAGTAAGCTAGGAGCTCCCTAGAACTGGGAAGGGGATCTGACGGGGCATGTAGAGTCACTATTAATGGACCTGGGAGTCCTTATGGAAGAGATGGAAATGTTTTATACTTGCTTATAGAGCTGGCTGTCAACTTCTGTAAATATATTTAAAAAAAAAACCCACTGCTTTGCATATTTTAAATAGGTGAACTGAATAGTAAATAAATTATGTCTCAACAGCTTATTGCTACTTACTAGTAAAATGTAAAAATAAAGTTATATTTTTAAGTTCAACAAAATTGAGCACACAGTTGCATATAAATAAACTTTGATTATTTCACATATGATATATATGATATATATCACATAGCCTGCTATTTTGGTGCTTTGTTATCTTCTTCTCATCTTTATTTTTCTTGGTTATCTCTCCCCTATCACTTCTTTTAGTCTGTGTCATCCATTATCCTTCTAAAGATATCCATATTAACAAGCTAGGATGCAAATTCACATATATTTCCTCACTATTAAATAGCATATATATATATTCACACACAAAAGCTAGTATATTCAGAGATACATAAAATATGTAGGAAATTTTGATACTATTTTACAAAAAAAAGGAGTCACATCACACTTGCTTTTGTGAACCTTACTTTTCTGATCCAATAACGTCTTATGCAAATTCTGTTAAAGAAATTATTAATTATAATTTAGTATTCATTGTTATTATGTCTTTTTTTTTCTTTAAAAATAACTGCATAAGCCTGGAGAGATGGCTCAGTAGCTAAGGCTACGTGCTCTTGCAGAAGACCCAAGTTTTGTTCGTGTGTGTGTGTGTGTGTGTGTGTGTGTGTGTGTGTGTGTGTGTTGGCATTCTGTCTAAACTCCACCCCCACAGTTACAGTTGCCAGGTAGGCTTGGCCCACTATAAAGGGGCTGCTGGACCCCTCCTCTCTCTTACTCTCTTGCCTCTTCCCCATCTTGTACTCCCTCTTTCCCCATTCCCTTCCCCCCTCTCCTGACATGATCATGGCTGGCCTCCACTTATCTACTCTCTTCTTCTCTCTGCCTTTCTCTCTGTCTCTACTACTCTCTTAACTCCTCTCTCCATGCCCTAAATAAACTCTATTCTATATTATACCAGTATATGTCTGTCCCTCAGTGGGAGGGGATGCCTTGGCATGGGCCCTCTAAGGCACCCCCTTCACCCACACCCCACCAGAACATATTCTTACAGCTTTCTCCTTTTATGATCACAACACTATGTATATATATATATGTGCATATACATATGTATGACTGCCTAGTAGTCCATAATATGGATATATGCCACAGTTCATTCAGTTTTTTCTGATATCTGTAGAAAAATTTGCTTGTTTTCTTTAACTTTTTCAGACAACATGTAGTTTTATAAGAAATAATCATGAGAGAAGATTACATAATACTCTACCCATCCACCCCTAGTTTTTCATGCAATAACATAGGCAGGTAAGTGACACTGATAAACTCTATTGACTTCATTCAGATTTCACCAGTTTTACATGCACACATTTCTATGTGTTTCTTCCTATCCGATCTTATTGCGTGTGAAATCATGTGACCACCATTGCAGGAGCTATAATCTCATATACTCTTTTATGGTCCCAGCTATCCCTCTCCTTGTATTCCACATCTTCTGGCAAGCATTAATCTGCTCTCTGTGTCAATCATGTGGTGACTTTAAGAATGACTCCTGGGTGACACATGCGCATAGTTTATCTTCTGGGAGTGGCTTTTCTCACTCAGTCTGTCCTTTGAAACTCACACTAATGATCTGCATCAACAGCACAGACCTTTTGGTTACTGTATATTTTTTTGTGACATGGATAAATTAATTTGTTTTAATTTCCATCCGTTTTTCCCAGAGTGAGGATACCATTAGCAAAATATGACATCCCCTAAGTCAGTCTATGCGTTCCCAACTCTGGTGACATTACAACTTTGTAACCTTCTACTTTTTCTTCCCTCCTTTTCCTACAGCCAAATGCAACCACTGGATTCTTTTCACTTACCTCTCTACCTTACTGCGAACCAGTTCTCACTGTTTGCTGGCACTTGTTAAGATAATTGTGTCCTAGTCGATTTCTAACATGTCCTGGTAGTGTTTTTCTCCTGTTTAACAAATCATTCCTTGTTTAAGTTACATGCTTTTAAGTTGGCCCATCCTCTTCAACTTGGCCTTGCTATACTTAATATAGTCAGTATGATAATGTGCCTTCCTACCTTGGGCTCTCTATTTTCATTTCCTCTAGCTTCGTTAGGCTATTTTCTGAAACTGTTTTAATTGAATAAAAACAAAACCAATGTATCCAACCCTGTGAGCTACAGCTAAAGTGTCACTTTGGGGGAGATGTATAGCCCCGGATGCCTGTGTTAGAAAAGAAGAACTCCAGGTCAGCAAGTACTTAGGAAATATGAGCAAAACAAAAAGAAATAAGCTCAAGAAGAGCAAAAGCCAGAAAATAAAGATCACCAAGGAAATAAATAAAATATAAAACCAGTCAATAGAGAAAAAAATCACAGAAACCAAAAGTTTCTGTTGAAATGATTCAGTAAAATGGAGTAAGTTTATGTCTGTAAATTCAACCACTCAGGAAATGGACAAATGCATTGGGAGATGAACTACTGGACCTCACTTATGGAGAACTCCACACCTGGAGAGTTCTCTGTTTATTAAATGTATTATATTCATAGATAGAAATCTTTCTACAAAGAAAGCCAAGGACTTGATGGCTTGAGAGGTGAATTTTACCAAATATATAAGAAATAATGCCAATTCTGAACAAATATTTCAGAAAATGGTGTAAGGCCACCACTAATCCAACTCCTTAACCAGACAGAAGCCGTAGCCACATGAGAAAACAGCACTGTGTGTACCAATGTCCACTGGGCATGGGCGGAGCGGTTCATAACCAAATCGTGACAAACATTCAAGCTAATACAGTCTAATCACACACCTCTGGCGATTCATGAAAGAGAAATAAAATAAGACATATCCAGATCGGAAAGGAAAAAAACAAACAAACAACAACAAAAAACACGTTCCTGTTGATATATGACACAATTTTCTATTTGTAACATTTTATGAGACTTAATGTAGTTTACTAGAGTAAGTGAGTTTAACAAGATTTGGGGTTACAGGACCAATATACAAGAAAAAAAAACTGTGTTTCTTTATAACTAACCACAAACAATTAATAAAATTTAAATAAAAATCGTCATAACATACAACAATGCCCAAACATTATGAATCTCTTAGGAGTAAATACATCAAAAGATGTGAGGAACTTTATACAGCTGTAAAACATGGCAGGGAGGGATCATATAGGACCAAGATAAACTGCTCTATGAATTGTAACACTCAACATTATTAACACACTTGTGTTTCCCAAATGCCTCTATATACTCAATTAAATCTTAATAAAAATCCCAGCAGGTGTATTTGGTATTAGAAACTGAATTATATGTGAAATGTAAAGGATCTAAAGAAATAAAATGGAAGTATAATGCTTTAAGGGCATTTGATGATCAAAGTTCAGCAAAAACCTTTAAGTTCTGCCCTTCAAAATATACTGTAAAAAAAAGAATATGTAACTCTGCACGAATCATATCTGATAGCAAACAAAGGCATTTGTTTTATTTATGTATACATGTTAAACTGGGGTTTCACCAGAGATAGATAATCAATAAGCATGTGAAAGGACGGGGGTCCACCCAGAGAAACGCTGGGAGAATGCAAACGAAATCTAGAGAGATCACACTGACTAGAATGCCCAAACTGGGGCTGGAGAGATGGCCCAGCAGTTAAGAGCACTGACTGCTCTTTCAGAGGTCCTGAGTTCAATTCCCAGTACCCACATGGTGTCTCACAATCATCTGTAATGGGATCTGATGCCCTCTTCTGGTGTGTCTGAAGACAGCTGCAGTGTACTCATATAAATAAAATAAAATAAAATAAATCTTTAAAAAAGAATGCCCAAACTATATCTGAAAAATACAGATGCCTAAACTAACAGAGTCTGAAAACATCAAGTGTTGATGATGGTATAGGTTGATTGTGACATGAATCGATTGGAATTCCGACACTGCTGGTGACATGTGAAAGGGTACAACCACTAACGACAACCATTTCTAACAGTTTCTTTTACATGGCCATTCCAAAGTGCTGGAGTCCACCCAGAAAAATGAAAGCATGTGCCAGGCAGATACTTGGAACCAAGAATTCACAGTGCTCTTCTCTGTAATAGGCAACAATTGAAAGCAATTTGGAATGTCCATTGAAAGATGAACAAACTGTGGTATATCTATACAATGGGTATCTTTCAACAATGAGCAGTTGAAACAGTACGTGACTAACAAAATAATTCAACAGAGCAAATACAATACAGATGCCTCACCTAAATAACCTATTCTGTGCAATTCCTTTTATTAAAGTCCTATGCAGTACAAACTCTTCTATAAGGATAAGAAAACAAACCAAGCCAACAAACAAACAAACAACCCAAATAGATTGACAGTTCCTGTGATTAGGAAGAAGAAGAAGAAGAAGAAGAAGAAGAAGAAGAAGAAGAAGAAGAAGAAGAAGAAGAAGAAGAAGAAGAGAGGAGGAGGAGGAAGAGGAGGAAGAGGAGGAAGAAAAGAAGGAGGAGGAGGAGGAAGAGAAGGAGGAGGAGAAGGAGGAGGAGGAAGAGGAGGAAGAAAAGAAGGAGGAGGAGGAGGAAGAGAAGGAGGAGGAGAAGGAGGAGGAGGAAGAAAAGGAAGAGGAAGAAGAGGAGGAAGAAAAGGAGGAGGAGGAGGAGGAGGAGGAGGAGGAGGTCAAATGGATCAGGCTGAGGCATGAAGGACTACTGCAGGTAATGTACTGGCCCATGTTCCTGGTTGTGAGAATTATCTCATAGCATCATCTCTCTAGCATCAAAGTATACTGAAGCACGTGCTGCCTCTTGTGCATTCATATGTATGGGTGCATGTGGGGTGCAGGGGTTGATGCCGTATATTCCTCAATTACCTTCACCATTATTTCTCCAGACAAGATCTCACACTGAACCCGGAGCTCAGTGATTGACTAGAATTGCTAGCTAGCAAGCCCCAGGATCCTTCCATCTTCATCCAGTGTGGGCATCACAGGTTCACTGTCCTGCTCCTTGGTCTTTATGTTAGTGCCAGCTAACTCAGGTCGGCTGGATTATGTGGGAAACACTGTACCAACCAATGCCTCTTGTCATGTGACGCTCAGCCTTTCATAGATTGAGTATACACAAATAAGTTGGCTTTAATTTTTTTTTCATAGAAGTAAAACAGGAAAAGGAAATAAAGTGTGAAGTCCAGGGAACGTAAGGTTTCTTAGAGCAGTCAGGGGATGTTTCTGTGAAAACTTGAGTGCAGGAGATGCCAGACTGGCTTTCTAGGAAAAGAGTTGTAGGCAGAAGAAACAGCATCCTGTCCTGAATGCCAGGATGTTACCTAGTAGGAAAAGCCAAGAAGCTCTTAACAGGAGTCCCACTTTCTGCCTCATTCCCATCCAAATCATGGATGGACTGTGTTCTCACTCCAGACCTGGGTCCAGAAACTTAACAACTGTACTAAAATCAAGGCATGATTTCAGTCTAGCCTTTTTAGAATTAGTTTTCCCTTTTTAAACAAGACAACTAGAGTTCTGATTATTTTTTGCCATCTTTTAATTAGCTTCTCATTAATTAGGCAGGGGGGTTTTTCTTTTCTGTATACTTCACGTACTTCCTCAGCATGCGCTGATTTTTTTTTTCAACAAATACTTACGAAGTACTTCTTGTACCAAGCATTTGGCTAAGACATGGGGAGAGAGATTTGAACATCCCTGCTCTTGTGCAATTTAGCGCCTCAGGAGAACACCAGTTTGCCCCCGAGAAAAGAGGCCCTTGAGAGTAGAGGGATTAAAACCAGAAACATGACTTATTATTGTGACCAAAAAGAGAGGAGAAAAGTCTTAGACAAAACATGGTCTGCATCAATAGGTGTTGTTTAGTAAGATGAAATAGTCAAGGTAGGGAAATGCTTTGTCCGAGGCAAAAGCTGTATATGTTAATTTGGAAAACAGCACTGGGAGAATCGGAGAGAATGGAGAGCTTCTAACAAGGGCTAAAAAGAAAGGAGTTGATTGGCTCCTTAAAAATGTAATAAATATTGGATAAATACTGAAGTGACAGGCATAAGACTGTCCCACAGAATGTGTCCTTCCAGTAATTTAAGCCATACGAAACAGAAGGGAGCACTACTATGTGTCCAGACTCATCTATGAGCTGTAGTCTGCATGTGCTCCCCAAATTTATTTGCGGGAACACAGTGTCCAGTGTAACAATGTTGGGAAGTCAGATCATGGCTCCTCCAGGCTGACTGGGTTGACTTTGCTATCAGAAAGGCTTACAGGAGTGGGTTCACTCTCTTCTGCCATGGGAAGAAAACCACATATGTTTTCTGCCATGTGAAGACATCGCCCGAGGGTCTCCTCAGATACCGGATGTCAGCACTTCAATCGGGCTCCCCTGCTTCCAGAACTGCGAGGGAATAAATTGCTGTTCTTTATAAATTACTCAGCACTCAGGTGCCTTGCTGTGGCAGCATAAACCATTCTAGGATAAAGCCGTGTCTCACTGTGTGAGACGAGTGGCAGACATACGCTGAACACTTACTGTGGTCAGGCTCCGTTCTAGTTCTGGCACATCTTTAGGCTCCTTTCGTTTACACAGCTACTTTATGTGTTAGACCTACTGCTATCATGGTTGTTCTGGGGAAGGAAATAAGATACAGCATCATTATAAATAGTCTGATGTCATTTATTTAGCCTTGAACCTTAGGGACCTGGTTGAAGGGTTAAGCGGTCACCCATCTTCTCGACACTGGAAGGTGGGCGGGGGACACCTATCCTTTTTCAGAAGTGGACCTTCGCCTTCATGCATGCCAGTTTGTTTATTTTTCTGGTTCCCATCACGTTTAATCGATTCCTGGCCTCTGTATCAAGCAATGAAAACAAAAGCAGGTTGGAGAAGGGTCCTGTCCCTTGGGTGTTTGATGCTAACAAAGGACTTCGCTGTTTCTCTTAAGATTGAGGCTGCTCTATGGGCTTAACCTGGGTGCTCTGAAGGTTTGCCATGCATGGCTGCTTACACTGTGGGGTTGAGAGAGATGGCTGCCTCTGTGGGACCTGGGAGAACATGGAGGTTGGGAGCACAGGCTTCTGAGCCAGAGGTACTTGGATTTCAATCTTGGCTCCTCTCCACTATTTCAGTATTTGCTGCTGCTATTTTTGACAGCACCATAGAAAAAGTACCATTCCACTTGGACAAATCCCTGTGGGTAGGCTGTTTTTTGATACCATGAAATGGGCACGTCCCCGATCTATCTCGGAATATCTGAAGTTGAGATGAAATAACGTGTGTGAGAAAGCACCGTGATACAGAAAGACGATTTCAATGCAGGGGATAAATTATCCTTACGGCCAAGAGAATATACACTTGGGTTTCATTTAGTCCCCCAACCAAATAAATTGGTCTGGAGCCATCAGGTCTTTTCTTCGCTTAGTTCTCTTTGTTTCCAGCAGACAAAAATGCATGGGGTGAGCTGGCAGGCCAAATAACAGAGGAAAGCTAATTGTATGGTGAACTGATCGCAAGGCCTGAATGTGTGATACTATGCCTTTGTCTTATTGAACACACACAGAGAGCCAAGTCTCTGGCACCAATCAGTCTAGCCTTTGGTATCGTCTGAAGGTGTGGCTATGAGAAACGGGATGGGACTGGGAGTGTCTAGAAAAAGATGATTTATTTTTAAACTCCGAGTTTTGTCATTTAGCAAAAAAGGGATCAATAGTTTCATCACATTTCAAATAAAGCCTGGCAATCTTTTTTTAGAGACTGGTAAAAGAGTACACTGAACTTTTATGAAGGCCGTGACCGCATGTGGGAGAGAGCCAGAACATTGGGTTAGCAGGCAATGACCTCTATGCATGCCAGATTTCCTGTTTCGTATCACACAAAGCGGGCATGGGAGCTAGGAATGAGCAGTGCTCACCCCTGTATGATGGCGTAGGAAGGAGCCCGGCACTTTTATTTTTATCTGGAAAACAGCACTCTCTGGTTTTTCAGATCCTAAATGTCCTCCAACCTGAGACGTATAAACTACATACCCATATTGCTTCTGGAGAAATATTAGCAGTGAATGAACATGGGGAAAAGAGATGGACTTAAGGACAGGGCTCCTTCTAATGATGAAAGGATAGTCCGGAACAGAAACAAGAAGCAGGGGTCAAAGACCACAGAAGGAGAGGGATTAGTTATTCCAGGAACTCTGAAATGCTGTGGGTCAACAGAACTCAGGATCCCGAAGCCAAGACTTAAATCGGAGAAAGCTCGGAGCTCAGACATTGACGTTTAAATGCTAACGGGAGTCAGGAGCTATGATTTAATTTTCCCTCAGGTCTCACATTTTATTTGAACTAAAAACTTCATAGGATGCTTAAGAAATACCAGCCTTTACTAAACAGATCTGACAACTTATGCACTGGGGTATGGTCTAAAATAGGAAATGGAATTTAAGCCTAAAATGCTAAAATCTTCTGGCAGACAACAAAATTATTCATATAGGCTGTACCTGACTGGGAGAGAGAGAGAAAAAAAAACAGTAATTCAGTTGATTTCATGTTGTTCTCTCATCTTTTAAGGGATCTTCTAAAATCTACTCATCAAGAGAAGAAGGTGCTTAGAACATCAGTGTGCCCAGGCCTCCTGTGTGGGAACCTTTGAATTAAAAAGCCAAGGGCTAAAGGAATGGGTTCTGGCCTTAAGGCTCTTCTAGGATGGTAGGAATATAACTATCATTCAGAATGGAGAATGCATTAATGGAAAGGTGTAGGAGGTATTTATGAAGTGTAGGAATGAAGGAACGGTCTTAGTTTGGTTTGAATGGATAGCTTCCAGAGGTAGCCATTTGATCTGTAACTGGAGGGCTCAGTAGGCATTTGTGAGGCCAATAGAAGGATGTCATGCCCCCACTCCCTGCAGAAGTGAAGCTGAAGGTCTATTTTTTCCCCATAGAGAATATTTTGTCTAATATCAGTTCAAACCTAGACAATAGTCACAGCAAATGGACATTCGTTGAATGTTGGAAGGATAATGCTAAAAATCTGAGGTGTCCAGGTATCCTATGCGTGAATTACAAAGTAAAGAAAAAGAGTTTAGTATACAAGTTTATAGAATAAGATTGCGAAGAAAATTTAAGATGTTGATAAATATGGAAAGCACTTAGCATATAGTGGACACTAGACATTAATGAAAACCATAATAAATATAGTCTATCCCAACAATAGTCACATACAGTTATAGCACTTAATTATAATCAATATATAATCTATAATGCAAATATTTACATTAATAATCACTTTCTGAATTGGAAACAAATTCATATATGTATCTTTCTGAGATAAGTGGAAATTTGAATTTTGGAGGGACCTGTCACTGAATGTGTGGGTTCATATTAGAAACTGTTTTGAAGTAAATATGTGTAAGGGTGATTTGTTTAGTTGCTTGAGAAAGGCAGCTGATAGATCTGTGTCTTCTATTAAGAAAAGACTCAAAATTCTCTGTCATCTCAATGTTAATGCTGATTTGTGTTTCCTACTGAATCCTTGAAAAACCAGTTGTAAATGGTCGGTTCTATTTCTTCCTACCAATCTTCAGATTTCTTTGGGTACAGAAGAAGAGTTGAGACCATTGTAGTCTCAAATCTATGTGGTGTTCCTCCTACCATTTCAACAACTTCATACATAGAAATTTTAACTTTTTCATGTTGAGCAATGGTTGAAAATTATAATATAGAACCCCCAAATAACAAAAGACTAGAGCTGGCTTAGAAGTGTTGAATGAACACACCAAAGCATTCTTATCCCATAACACAAACATATAATTAGGTAATTTAAAATAAACATTGGGTCTCATAGTGACTCAAAGTCACGGGAGTAAAAAAAAAAAAAAAAAAGAAAAAAAAAACTTTCCTTCTGATTTTCTTAAAACTTGGTGCCATATCTGGGTCCCTGTTGTAGGCACTACCCGCCCTTTTCCTGACTGTGGTGTCAATCTTCTTAGGGGACTATTCCCTTCACTTGTTCTCATTTCTGGCCCTTGGGAAGAGGTTTTTGAACATCAATT
The DNA here is from genome assembly GCA_902729485.2 of Mus minutoides. Lineage (NCBI taxonomy): Eukaryota > Metazoa > Chordata > Mammalia > Rodentia > Muridae > Mus > Mus minutoides. Next base: position 175,015 of record LR750347.1, on the reverse strand, counting down.
TCAGAGGTGGACATAGAGCTCAAATGTGGTGGCTTATGAAGGTGACCCCACAGATCCTTGCTCCCTGTACATCTCCCTTTCCCTTTGCTTCTAAGCATCAGAACACCTTAGTCTTATAAAGATGTTATTTCTACCATTAGACTACAAAATGTTGACTTCTGGCATTCTAGAAGACCTTCCTTCTTGCTGAACTGATTTTAAAAAAGTGGGGTGATGAGCCACATGCCAAGGGATTCAAGAAACTTCCACCCAACAGCCCCTGGGAAATGTGGTCCTCAGCTGAACTGCTTAAAAGGAATTTGGTTCTGCCAACAAGCATTCAAGTGAGCTTGCAAATGGCTCTTTCCCCGGTGGAGCCTTCAGATGAGCTCCCAGCCACTGCCAACACATTTGATTAAGACATTTTGTTTGGAGGAGATAGTCTGAAGGAGGAACCTAGTTAAGCAATACCTAGATTCCTGGACCATGGAAACTTTGAAATTATAAATATGTGTTATATTACAATGTTAATTTTTGTGATACATCGTTTTAAAAAGCAATGTATAACATATATCTGGCCATTTTTCTAGGTGTCTGACACATGACCTAAATAAGAACAATAAGTTAAACATCAAACAGGAGAATTGTATTATTGTCCCTCCTCCTCTAGAACTGAGAGATGAAAGGGATGGGGTTCCTAAAGATTATCACAGGGAGTTCAGCAACAGGCTCTCCTGGAAACCTGAATCCCTTTGGACATATGTAGATTTATGCCTTCTTTATAGTTTATGAATACAGATAGATACTTGAAATGTACCTTTTCCCCCATAAACTCATTTGAGTTGGAAGACCAAGAAGCATCATTAAATGGGCATTTCATTTCATTTCATTTCATATCCCGACTTTACAAACAGCATTTTAACCTCTGTATAAAATGGTAATTAATTGTTGGTAGCTCTAAGTGGACTGGTGGTCAACAAAGGAAGTCTCCACTTCAGAACCATTTTGACTTTAAAATTAATCAAAAGCAAAATTAAAAATCAACACAGTAGCACGTAGGGAGTTAATTGAGAGTGGACAGCACAACACCGGTGCTGTTTTAGATTCTGTGGGACAGCACAACACCGGTGCTGTTTTAGATTCTGTGGGACAGCACAACACTGGTGCTGTTTCAGATTCTGTGGGACAGCACAACACCGGTGCTGTTTTAGATTCTGTGGGACAGCACAACACCGGTGCTGTTTTAGATTCTGTGGGACAGCACAACACCGGTGCTGTTTTAGATTCTGTGGGACAGCACAACACCGGTGCTGTTTTAGATTCTGTGGACCCTAAGGTCATTGTATGTTTTGGTTTTAAAAGTAATATACAGGGAGCTGGAGAGATGGCTTGGTGGTTAAGACCACTGACTGCTCTTCCAGAGGTCCTGAGTTCAATTCCTAGCAACCACATGGTGGCTCACAACCATCTGTAATGGGATCCAATGTCCTCTTCTGAAGACAGCTACAGTGTACTCATATAAATTTAAAGAAAAAAAATCAATCTTTTTTTCTTTTTTTTTTTTTAAAAGAACATGCAGAGAGCTGGAGAGCTGGCTCAGAGGTTGAGAGCTTGTCCTGATCATCCAAAGGGCCTGTGTTCAGTTCCTAGCATCCATACCAGGATGTTCACAACTGCCTATTATTTTAGCTCCAAGGAGAGCCAATGCCTCTGGTTTCCACAAGGACTTGTAATAACATGCACCTAGCCACATGCCAACACACAGCTTACATGCAATTAAAAATAAAATTTAAAAGATCTTTAACAAAAGAGTCAGTGTTTCAAAAAAAAATATGCAGATAAGTTTTCTGACATATTGCTGTCTGTGGTCATTTATTTAACCAGTCAAATAACATTTTTAAGTTCTCATGACCATTTAGAGAGGGCTTCATAGACTGTAATGTGGTGGCACTATGGGAAGATTGTTATGAGAGTTTAAAACAGTATATAAATGCATATGTTTCCAATTTCAAAATCTATATCCTATATAATAGAATTTCTCATGGGTTATTTTGTCTTGAGCTTCTATTACATTCTTTCTGTCTATGTGCATGTGTGCACATGTGAGAGTCAGTGTGGAGGCCAAAGGTCAGCCTTCGAGGGCATTCCTTCAGAACTATCCTGTTTGTTTTCAGATGCCTCTCACTATCCTGGAGTTCCCCTAGTGGGCTAGGCTGTTGGGCCAGGGACCCATCTGTCTCATTCCTTCCATACTGGGATTTCAAGTCTACGCTGAACTCATGTTCTGTTTTGTGTGGCAAACACTTTACTATCTCTCTCCAACCACTCTGCATTACTCTTTATTTCTTTTGATAAGGCTGGCCTTCCAATGTGGAACTGTTTTTCTTATCCAAATTAATTGTTCTTATCAAAATAGTAATTGGCATGAAAAATGCATGCATCACATTTTGTTTACTAGCCAAAGTATGAAGAGCCATTCTTGTCGCCTTGTGTAATTTAAGGTACTATGAAGTTAGTCATTGGCATATATAATACAGGGAATATTTCTCTGACACTGTAAGTGGTGACTCCATTTATTGTCATATCTACCTGCTTTGCTTACTGTTTACTCTTTTCAACTGACCATGATAACTTGAAAATAACCTTGAACAGATCTGATGGACTGTAGATAGGGAAATTAGGAAATTAGGAATTTAGGAATTCAGACCACGGCTATGCAAAATAACAACAAGGCTGATATTTTGTCGTTTTAGATATGCTTGGAATAAGATAGTAGGCACAAAGATTTATGAAATCCTGTCACATTCAAGTGCTAGTTCAACTATTGACCCCAAACCAGGCATCTCTGCAACTCATTCCTCTTAGCCATCAAGGACTCAACCTCATATCAGGATAATAAATACAGTGCGTTAGCATGACAAAAGAATTCTAAGGGGGCCGTGTAGAAAAGGAGGCTAGCAATAAAGCAAAGCTTAAGTTGTAACATTCATCTACAGGACAGCAGTGATCCTGAGTCAACTACGCATTATGAATGCCTTGAGGGAAGACATTAGCTTAGACCTCAGGGCAGCCATCTATTTTAAGGAATTAATGGTGAAAAGACAAGCAGTATATCATTTGCCCTAACAACGAAGCTAGAAGAGTACCATGCATCTGTTTTCCTCCTGTCCTTGACTCAAGGTGCATTGTGCAGTAGGTAGTAGCTTAGGGCCACATAACCATTAAGTTAGGACTGAGAACTTTACAAAGTAAAGTGCAAGGTTTCAGCTGTGTGAAGAAGAGTGAGGTGTTAGTTGTGTGACAGCGTCTCAGCACAACAGCTTTCTAATCTATTGTGGGGTCAATCAGAGTATCTACATTATATGTTACTGAGTGACTTGGTTGGATAATAATTAGAACAGTGCTTGAGATGCAATAATTCCCCAATAAAAACATTTGGTTCAGCGCTCATAAGACATTACTATCTTGATTACTGTTATCATTAAATCAACACCATCATTTGGCATGAAAAGTTCTTCAATATTTGGGCACACTCGTTCATAGTCCACTCATTCTTGGTTAAGAGAAGGCCTTCTACAGGACATGGTAAAGCCTTTCACTTTTTATTTTTATTTTTTCCAATTTTTTTATTAGATATTTTCTTAATTTACATTTCAAATGCTATCCCAAAAGTTCCCTCTATCTTCCCCCTGCCCTGCTCCCCTACCCATCCACTCCCACTTCTTGGCCCTGGCGTTCCCCTGTATTGGGGCATATAAAGTTTTCAATAACAAGGGGCCACTCTTCCCAATGATGGCTGAATAAGCCATATTCTGCTACATATGCAGCTAGAGGCACGAGCTCTGGGGGTACTGGTTAGTTCATATTGTTGTTCCACCTATAGGGTTGCAGACCCCTTCAGCTCTTGTGGTACTCTAGCTTCTCCATTGGGAACCCTGTGTTCCATCCTATAGATGACTGTGAGCATCCACTTCTGTATTTGCCAGGCACTGGCATAGCCTCATACCTAAAAATTCACCTAAGAAAGAGTAAAGGCTATACACACACACACACACACACACACACACACACACACACACACACCAAAAACACACACCAGATACACATCATACCATACCACACACACATCATAACATATACACATACATACACACACCATACCACACATACACACATACAATACCATCCACCTACTCCCCTACACACAAGCATACACCCACACCACATACACATCATAACACACCCACACACATAATACCACACATACACACACATTATACCACACACACCACACATATACATCATACCACACACATACATACCTTACCACACACACGCACACATACACATCATATCACATACACATCACCCACCACCCACACACATATATTACCTGTCTCACAACCTCTCCTCTCCCTGTTTCTACTCATATTCTTCTAACCTCTCTCACCACTTGTGTCTAATCTCACCAATTTCCTCATTGTAGTGACAATTTTGGAGTTTTGATTTCTTTGGAAAACATAGAAATATTATAAGAAGATGGTTTTGTATTAATCTCAGGTGTGGGATATGAGGCTGTTTCAGATCATCCACAGACACTAACTATGATTTGTCTCATGCTCTAGTAGAGGCATGATTTTGCCAGCTGTAGATAGTTTCTGAAATTGTGTGACCTTAGGAATTCTGGGAGCTTTTCAGAGGGCACATAAATGCCAGGGCCCTGATGGGTGGAGAAGGTTGGTTGTTGTTAGTTGCTGTTAGTCATGGTTTGTTAAGTAGTCATGTACAAAGAAGAAACAAGAAGAAATTAGGTTTCCTGATGGCAAAGATCCATCTTCTCCCAAGGAACTTGATGCCTCTACTCATCAGGAAGTAGTCTAACGAGAATGTTAGGTGATTTCTGACTCCTGACTTTATTCATCCTTTCCTCTCTATCCATTTTCCTCTCCCATCTAGTGTTAGGGGGTTGAAAGGGTGGAAGAAAGAAGGTGGAGAAGGGTGGAGAAAGAAGAATCCATAAATAGTAAACAACTGGTTATATCTCATGGTTCTATTTTATTAATCCCTGAGGGTTCTTCCATCTCTTCTGCAATGCTTTCTAGAATATTTTCACAGATAAGTCATTGCTTTCCATAAAAGTATATATTTATTTTCATGCCTATTACATGAGACTTTTCACTTTGTGTTTTATATTACACTGCATTAAATTCTTGTTCATGCCACATATTTTCCATGAGACTACACATTCAGACAATGGAGACCATGCCCTTACCATATCTGTCTTACGCAGTTCCTAGCAGAAAGTGCATTTCCTTGAACATTTTAAATACAGATATTTTAAACACATATATTTTAAACACATGAATAATTATGGGGATCTGTCTTATTTTCGTTTCAGTTAAAAAGACAAAAATCCCTCCCAGGCAACTGGCCTAAGCAATGTTTGTTTTTCTGACTGAACAGATGAACAAAGAGGCTCAATACTGGGGTTTACCGCCTAGAGGTCTATGCTGACCACTGGATTCCTTGATTTTCCCAAGACAGGGGCTGAGGCATGAAATTATGAGGGATTCTTATAGGTAAGGAAAAAGCGTCACTTTTCATCTCTCTATTACTTTCGAAGAGTGAAGGCATGGTTTGAAAAGAATTAGAAATGTAAAATGAGCTTGAAAGTATCAGGACCCAGAACACGATACTTCGAAGTGCAGTCTCTAGGGATGCAGAGGGCTCTACACTGAAGGAGGCTGGAAAGGCCAGGCAGAAGTTTCTTAACCTCCTCGCTTCCCTTTTTTTTAAATCTCGAATTGAGCTGTCTCATGCCCTCCTTCATGTGACAGGCATCGTTCCCAGGGAGGAACAGTGGTCACAGAGTCTGAATAGATCTTCCTAAGGCTCACAGTTACTAGTATTAGTTCAGAACCCTTTTCTCTAACCACATTCTCATAGAACCTTCTTCACTGAATCTACGCATCAAAACATAGCTTTCTTTGGTCTTTGGATCTTTATTTTTGAAAGTTCATTTGTGACATAAAACTTCATCGGATATGTTTTATTTTTTTCCTTATTAACTGGTCCTTTGTTATAAATGTATCATCTATAGCCCCTGTGATAGGAAAAGAAAATTCTTACTTTTTCTTCCCTACAAAGGAAATTGTGTGTGTGTGTGTGTGTGTGTGTGTGTGTGTGTGTGTGTGTGTGTGGTTATTCTCAGTGCCTTGCTCTTAGTTTTCAGATTAGTGAAACCCAACCATTCACTAACATGTACTCTGTGTTCTTATTATTCTAAGGGATTTCAGCTTTCATGACCTAGGAGAAGTAACTCTTAAAGCCTCAAAGGAAAACATTTTTTAAATAGTAAGTTAATTAGCAAAAGCAGTTTCCTTTGCTTCTTCCTTTAAATGTGCATGATAACTCACAACCACCTCCATACCACCATCACTACCACCATTTCCACCACCAAGAAAGTCTTCACAAGGGAAATATTCTTTTTCAGAATAATATTGACTAATTTGAATTTGGAAGATTACAACATTAAATGCTGCTAGGGTAAAATAAATAACTCTTTTAAAGAGAAAGTTTTCATTGAGTATATGAAATATTCAGGAAGGAATAAAATATCTACATCAGAATCTGAAAAATGTGGAGGCAAAGAATACAATGACCTTCATTTATTATTGCTGTTTTAGATGATTTTGATGTCATTGGGCATATAAAAGAAAATGTAGATAATAAAAAGTTGGCTTTAGGCTGATGAAATTTTCCCAGAGCTTTAGCATTTCTATGAAATAATGAAAGGAATAATACAAAATCAAGTTCAGTTTTCAAGGAACTTTGGAAAATAAAGACATGCAGGATTAAGTAGTTTTCTTTCCCTCCCTCTCTCCCTCCCTCTCTCCTTCTCTCCCTTCCTTCCGTATTCCTTTTCATTTTCTTTAAAACTTAATCCCTAACTGTTATTATGAATCTCCAAGAAGAATAAACAAAAATTACTGGGTGTTTAAAAACTTTTAAGTTAAGATCTTATAACCTGGGATTTAAGGGTGACCTTGAACTTTCCTCTTGTCTCAGGCTCCCTCTCTCCAGAGCGCTAGACCATAATGAGCCCTTTGCTACCAAATACATTATCAGATCACCTTGAAGGACTGGAAACATATGGAACATATATTTTTTAATGCCATACCTAACTACTCATATCTCGATACAATGGAAAATTAAAATATCAAAGCATGGTATCATATATAATAAATAATTTACCTATGAAACCAAAAAGCACAGGCTTAAGATGAAAAGGGTTTAAGCATCTCAAATGGATGTCTTCTAAAGAATGGGTATGGTCCTAGATTATTAGAAACCAATGTGTCTGTTGTTTAAATCTGATCATTCATAACACAAATATTCAGTTTTAACTTTCTTTATGGCAAAGCACTATGTCTAATAACAAGATAACAAAAGCCTTTAAGATAAAAATACGTCTTTTCATTTGGGTTGCAATTTCATGGGAAGGTAAAAGTATATTCATAAAATAGTTAAGGCATGTCAATATCATATATTAATAAATCATTCCGCCATGAAAGCTTAAAATATTGGAAAACCAATATGAGAGAGAAAGGAAATAATTTCCTGAGGGATGTGAGATGTGAACCTGACCCAGAGGGCTGGAATGATACTTATTTGAAAGAAAATGGCCTCCATAGGTCCATAGAGAGTGGCACTATTAGGAAGTGTGGCCTTGTGGGAGTAGGTGTGGCCTTGTGGGAGGAAGTGTGTCACTGAGGGTTGGCTTTGAAGTTTAAAATGCTTAAGCCAGGCCCAGTGCTGCTTTCTCTTCCTGATCTGGTCTTCTTTTAGTCTGCTGATCTGGATATAGAACTCTCAGTTAAGTCTCCAGCACCATGTCTGCCTGTGTGCCATCATGTGTCCCACCATGACAATGGACTAAGACACTCAGTTGAGTTCTATTTAAGCTGGGATTGTAGATTCCAATCCCAGTTCTGAAAATCACCTCTCTGTCCCTTAAAGCTTCAGCTCTCTCATTTGAAGACCATGGAAAATAATGCCTAAGGTACTGTTAACGGGAACTCCTATGGTTGGCATGATAATGGAGTTATTATGTAGTGCCCCTAGCCATATTCATCAAACCCATCAAGATTTAGTTCAGAGCACCATTTACCATTGCTTTCAGTAAACATTTCTTCCATAAAGGACTGAACAAATAATGAATGTAGTTAGAGAGACCTGAATCTCATTATTCACTACCAAGCACTGTGATCTGAGTAGAATCTCCTTGACACCTGCTAGCCCAGGCTTCTTATCTCTATAAAAAGGGTTAAAAAATTATCCTTATGACTAAAAACCTTATGTCACTGGGGGTTAAATGAAAACAATTTCAGTAATGTGCTTTGCCCAACAGCCAGCACATACTTTTCATTACACAGATATCTTATAAATTACACAATTGGAGAGTGCTCAGTGGATATAAAGTATGACAATTGTGTTAATAAAAAGCTACCAGTAGGACAGAAGAAGCAGCGTTCAATGTGTAGTTATAAAATGGTGCTTTGGTTTGACAATGCTGTAAGAGTATGAAGCTAGAGAGAAACAGTCTCTAAGTGATTATTTATAAGGGCCTTAGAGCATCATACCATTAAACCACAAATAAGAGAAGCGCAGAGGCTCGCAATGCCTATTAAGCCTCAAAAAGCTGAATATATTGAACAGAAGTTTGGATTTTTCATTCCAGTGGCCGGTATAGCTTGGCAGTGACCTGAAGAAGGAATTTTGATAATACTGCCTTAGTCCATTTTCTATATCTATAGCAAAACGTCACGGTCCAAGTACACTTATAAGCAATAGAAGTTCATTTGTTTGATGTTTCTGGAGGCTGAGAAATCAGGGATGCTGGCCCCACATCTAATGAGGGTCTTCTGCTACATCATCACCTGTGAAAAAGCATTACAGCATTGACAGTTACACGAGTGGGAAAGCAGGACCTCAGGCTTCCTGTGAATTCTCCTCCTGGAACAGAAGCTTGCTCCTGTAATACTGATGAACGTTTCTGAACATGAGTGTCAGGGACACATTTAAATAAGAGTATCATTTATAAATTTGTAAGCGGTTTCATGTCTTTTAGGAGTCTGTGAGAAGGTTGTACACAGGAAGATGTTTGAGGTAGCACTAGGATTCGGAAGTATACTTTCTTTGATATGAATATTAGGTTAAAATGTTAAAATATGAGCTTAATCTCTAGCACCACAATGGGAATAAAATAAGTATTTAACTAAATAAAAAAGAAAATAATTCAAGGGTCTGTTATGGTTTTCTATTCCCTTTGAAGCATTTTTATTTAGGAAAGAGAAAGTTCAGTAAATCAATAAAATATACAGATTATATTGTGAAAATCTGTTTGCTTCTCAGACCGCTAAGCTGTTGGCAGCGTATTAGTTGTTTAAGATCTGTTTTGATGAACTAACTTTCATTATCTAGAAGGTGTGTTCAGTACTATTAAATACATTAGTAAAATATTTTTAAGTGGCATTTTAATCACTTTATTCTAGTGTGTGCATGGGGGCTGCATGTGTGTGTGCAGCTAGAGCTCAGAGAATGTGTATAAGTTGGCTCTGTTTCTACCATGTGGTCTTGAGGACAGAAGTAAGTTTGCCAACCTTGGTAGTAGGCAACTTTATCCAGTTGCTGACCCTTCAATACCTTTAAAAGTTGCATTATAGATATTAAAACCAATGCTATGTGTATAATTAATTTTTTAGCATTTGCAGATAGAAGTGGGCTCACTTCCAGTCACAAAAGATAACCACTGCACAAGACATCCTATAAAGAAGTGCTCTTAATATCACATTTTAAATAATTGGAAAATGTATTGAAACATATTTTAATGAAACTAAAGTGTGACACAAACCATCTGTGAATAATATAACTTGCATCTTTTAAAATTCTTTGGCTACGTATTATAGCTATTCTAAAGCAAAAGAAAATTACCAAATTATTCTAATAGTTCTAGTCTCCAAATCATTAAAAAGTTTTTTTCTGTCATTAGTGTTTAGCATAGTATATATAATTTAAGTATAGTACTTTGAAATGCTTTATGTGACATTTCATATAATAGTTTCATATGATGCTCCATTCTCATACTGTTACAGGTAGAAATCTTTGATTTAACCTTTTAAATCTTTCTTCTTGGATAATCTGTCATCAAATTCTGCCATTTCCTAGTTTTTCAGATCTGACTTTCCCTTTGATTTTCATTGCTTACTTTATCCCTGGAATAAGTTACAGGTAGCTTCACTATCCTCACTCCTTATATATAATAGTTACAAAGATTGTAACTATTGTTACATTGGTACATATTCTATAGCTCAGAATATAATACTCCAGCAACTGAGAGAAAAAAAAAACCCAAAGCAGAATGCCATCCAAACTTTTACCAGTCTCTCTTGTCTGGAGCATAACCATCAATGGGGTTCTCTATGTACCATGCCTAAAAATAGGTCACAAGACCCTCTTTCTATAAGGGTCCTAACCTATAAACCAAAGACAAAAAAGACTCCGAGCAAACAGACTGCCTAAGCTACCTGTAGTTATCACACTGGGTTATACACCTGTAGAAGAATTTTAATCCAGCAACATGGCTACTCTGGCAAGGGATCATATCCAAAGACCTTCTAGGTCTGTGTGATCTGGTTTGAGTACAGATATGCCCTTAGTACACACCTTTAATCCCTCTGGCTGGACCATAGCAGGTTGTAGCCAGAGAATGAGAAGGAGCCAGACGATTAGAACAAATTGTCAAGAGTTAGTTTGAGTCCAAGCAGAGCAAATCAGTGAGAAGCCAAGGGAAGCCAGTTTGAATCAGTCAGCTTGGAGAGGCGCCTGAGCCAGAACAGTGAGTTGAATCAACTAGCAAGAGTTCAGAAAGAACTAGAAAGGGTGACCTTATTTAGCAGTAAGCCTCTGAGATGACAATTATAACTAGAGAATAAAAGTTACTTTTACACATACCTTTTGTTATACAATCATACTTGTAGGTGAGAACTGGCCTATTAAATATCTTGATGATACTTAATCACAAAAATGTTCCGTTTTCCCCTGGGTCTTTGAGTCCCTATTTCTGAAAGCTATCCTGTCACATAAAACTCTTGCTAAATATATTTGTTATGGCTTTTCTTGTTTAGCCTCTTTTGTTACAGTAGCATCAGCCTTGAACCCCACAATGGGTGGTGAGAGTGACAACTTCTTTTCCCTTACAATGCTAATGCACGAGAGATGAATGAATTGCTCATTGATTATCTTTCTGGTTTCCCTATCCAGCCACCAACTCTTGGGATAATTCATGTAAGATGGATTTTCCATTCTTTTTCAGTTTGTAAATATGATGGAATCATTTTTAAAAACATATGTTCAAATAAAATTCATCTATTCATGGGAATATTTATATGTGTTTGAAAACTGAGCTACATTTAAATTGGGGTTTTATATTGAACAAAAATATAACTGCATGTATTTATCTAACATATAACCTCAAGTTATTGAACAAATATTCTTTTAATAATGGAGTGGGTGGTATCCTTATGCATAGATAGATGTTATTGTCTTATCAATGAAGGTAGACCCCACCCTTTCTTTCATATTACTCCAAAACATTTGAACTGTTCGACTATTTTTTGTTGTTGTTGTTTAACAACATATCACATTTTTCTTTAATTGATAATAGCCTCCAATCTTAGCAAGTTATATAGCTTTAGTATGGCTTATTCTGGAAGCATGGGAATTAAAGAATGTTGTGGGGTATGGTGAGTCTGTCTGATTATTTTTTAAATGGCACTTTTTCAGAGCCTCATACTCATAAAAGGATGCTCATAAGGAGCAAAGCAGAAAAATGGAATATGACTATAGATTAGACGTCAGAAGAGATGTTTCAACATTTTGCAATGTATTGGTATTATTAGCATCCTGTCTCAAACACAAGGTTGAAAGCATTGAGGCAAAGGGTACAGGTATCAGGTTTATGACATATAATACTATTACTTTATATTCCTTTGGATATCCTAATAGGAATTTTATTATTCCAAGGAAGCTGATAACTTTTAGATTATACACAAGATGTTAGCAGATAGGGTGTCATGGCTGGCATTCTGTTTACAGTTCAGGTACATGCATGGAAGGAATGAATGGCATAGAACAAAACCATCCTGGTTAAGCTTGAGGGTTGGGGCTGAGTGTGTATACCCGTGTGTGTTCAGGACACCATTCTCTCTTCTTTTGTTACATTTACAAATTTGAATATGGAAACATTTCATTGAGATGAAGTGATCTTCTGGGGGAAAGAGATGAAGCAGAACACATTCTCCTAGTTTGTTCCACAAATGCTTTCATACCATGGTTTAATATCATGCTGGCTAAGTCAATCTATTAGAGGTAGAATCATGATCTTTAATTTGCCAAACACGTTACCTTTTACTTACTTAATAACTGTATTCTCACCAGTATAGCATTTAGCTGGACAAGCTACAGGACTCCAATAACAATCATGTCTAGTTTCTACATCTAACTTCCTGGTGGTTTTGAACATAGTCCTGTAAAAGAAAGCCCAGGCATAGCGTCAAACGTTGATTTTGTCAAACATTATGTCTTTTGGCTAGATCAAGTGAAACCACTTCCCAACGTGCAGCAGCTGCACAATCTGCTATATTTGCAGAGAGCTGAGATTGGCAAGGACTATAGAAGTTAAGAAAGAACTTCACAGGGAGATTGAGCACGGAAAGGAAATGCCACGGAGAGTGGAATGTAGGGCAAATTCCTCTGGAGATCACAGAGGAACAGCAAAGGCTGGGAGGAGTTAGGTCAGCAGGAAACAGGATACCACATCTAAGAAAGGGGGGGTGGGGGATAAAAGAATTCTTTTACTATTTCAGGAATAAGAGAAAGCTAAATGACATACTTTGCTCCTTCAGTAGGAGGAGAGGAAAAGCTGATGGTTCCTGAGAGTAAGAAATGATGATGCAATCAGTCATTTTAAATAGCTGTTGGCATGAAGATGGGATAGAGGTAGGGTCACTATAACTTTGACTGGGAAATGAAAGGGATGTAAAAAGAATATATATGTGTGTATGTGTGTATATATGTGTATATATATGTGTGTGTGTGTGTGTGTGTGTGTGTGTGTATATATATATATATATATATATATATATATATATATATATATATACCATAGCTTACTATTTTGATCTTGAGATTGATATGTAAAGCTCACACATGATAGAGTATTATGTAGCCAATAAAAACATTTTTAAGATTCTTAAATGACAAGGGAAATGGTTATCAATGTGGCATAAAGCAATGCAGAATGACGTTATTGTCTGGAATGGAATAAGCCAAATTGTTAATAGCAGTTTTTGTTGTTGGTATTCGTGGAGATTTTTATCTTCTTCATTTGTATATTTGATAAGAACAGGAGACAGAAACCTGTCATGTAGATAAAACAGGAACTCCAGAAAGCAGTGTCTCTGGCCAGGAAGACGGAAATGTTCCCATCAGAGACATTGACTCATGTCCTGGTTTCAGCCTAAGCCAGACATGCCAGAAGTGTTCCAGACGGAGACACTGGAGATTGTCAGAACCTTAGTCCAGCCACCAGGATGGAAAGACACCTGGACATCTCACGGGTAGACCAGCTGGACCGACCACTTAGCCCCCCTTACCTCATCCCTGTTTCAGCCATAAGTTCTATGTTTCAAGTTCATTCTCTACTGTTGTGATAACCACCACATACCCAAGACAAATTTTGGGGAGGAAAGGGTTTATTTCAGTTTATGGTCTATTACTGAGGGAAGCCAGGGCAAAAACTCAATCAAGAAAGAATGTAAAATAGAAACGATAGGAAATGCTTCTTGCTGGCTCCAAGGTAGGCTCATGTTTAGTTAGTGTCATATAGCATAGAACACTGGCCTAGACAGTGGTGCTGCCCCTAGTGGGCTGAGCCTTCCCAAGTCAATCAACAACCAGGACAGCCTCCCACCCCGTACTCCCCCCTCCCCATACACATCTACAGTCTAGTCTGATTTGAAAAATCACTCATCTAAGTTCCTGCTAAGGTGATTTTAAGGCTGTGTCTAGTCAACAGTCAAAGTTAACTGGGACATCTTGTAAAAAACTCCAGACTGGCCACTTGGTAGCAACTCATTTCTTTGGGCCAGTTCTTGCTATTTAGGGGGTTCTTTCTGCTTGTGTAGCTTCTACTTACAAACCTACAGTAAACTTTTTTCACCTAAAAGACCACTCTCCCTGTGATCATGAAAAATCACTTTGCCAAATTTCCAGACAAAATTGTGGAGCCACCATCTTATATGATCATCAACTTCTGGCACTGAAACGCCTGAGCTAAGTACTCCTGAGGCTAGAAAGCCTCCATTGTATACAAGTGCACCATTTTCCTTTGTTTCATAATAATTTTTTAAAATTATTATTATTTTTGTGTGAGTATGTCTGTGTGTGTACATGTATGTTTGGATGTGTGTGTGTGTGTGTGTGTGTGTGTGTGTGTGTGTGTGTGTGCACTTGCCAAGTGTATGTGATACTCATAGATCAATGTTGGGTATTTTCTCTTTTTCATCCATTTCCACATTATTTTTTCCGAGTCAGGTTTCTCCCACTGAACCCAGAGATCACTGACTGTCTAGACTAGTGGGCCAGCAAGCCCTAGGGATCCTCCTGTCTCTTGAATGCATGTCACCACACCAACTTTTTATATGAGCACTGGGGATCCAAATTCAGGACATCATTATCATGATTTACCAACTGAACCATCTCCCCAAAACCCATTTGTTAGATACTGTACAGAGTAAATAACTTTCATTGTCAGACATAGCAACAGAAATATGTAAAGCGTTACTCCTAAACCTCCAACAATTTAACGCTAAATAGCTCTTTTAAATAAGCCATACTAATGCTACCAATAACTGTCACTTTGCTAAATTAAATGTATTCTTTTGCTTTTAATTTCTGGCTTATGACATATTTCAGCTACTCCAACTTAAAATTCTCTGCCTACCTGGCTTGACTCTTCTAATTTAATAATGTCTCACCTCATACCTTGGTGATTATTGTTATGGTGTGGATGTAAACTGTCCCTCACAGGCTCATGTGTTTACACACTTGAGCCCCAGATAGTTGTGCTATTAGGGGAGTCTATGGGCCTAGCTATAGAAGGTGTTGAGTGATACACTTTCGGGGCTTATGCTGTCTTCCCTAATAGGCACCTAGATGCAAACAGACCAGGCTGTAAGCTCCAACAACCAAAACTGTAGGCACTCTGTGGCAGTCGAGCTGTCACCTCTACCATGATGATTGTATTGAATTACTTCTTGTCAGCTATTCAGTCACAAGAGAAAAAAAAAAGAACAATAAATGTAACTATGGCTGGTGACCACAGCTTTGACAATGGCCATGGTGGGTCTTCATCATTAGGCATGCTACAGACTTCTGCCAAGGTATAAGTGATCCCTTGAAAAGCAAGCCGTAGATGTAAGGGGCATGTGGTGGTGAGAACTTATTTTACAGGGCTGACTTTCTAGCTCCTCTCTGAACCATTCACTCCTAAGAACTGTATGGCTCACTTTTTGATCTTTCCTCAGTAAGTGGTGACAGGCAGAAGAGTGGTCTCCAGAGATATCTATGCCCTGGTACAGAGAACAGGACACTGCTGCTTTATAAGGCAAACGGTCCATCAGAGATGTGGTTATGAGTGAGGCCTTTGAGATGGGAGATTATCTTGGATCACCTGTGGTAGGGAGCATTCTATCCATGGGAATTCTGAAAAGCCAAGTCCTCTTTCCCCACAGATTCTCCTAGCTGGAGAGATGGCACTGTGGGAAGGCCTGTACCAATCCCTGCTGCCTTTAAATATGGCAGAAGGGAATCATGTATCAAAGGCCACAAAAAGGGGTTAGAAACTAGAAAATGCAAGGAAACGGATTTCCCTTATAGCTACCAAAAACATATGAGACTTGAACCTTTGGACAAGTTACAGAACTAGAGGATGATAAATATATATTATTTAAGCCTCTATGTTTATGGTTACAACAATTATTAGACAGCAATGGACTAGTGCCATGCTCTGATAGGCTTTCGTGGCTTTTACACTTTGGCTGTTTCGTATAAAACTCTCCCTTACTAACTTACCCCACTTGATTCCAGTCAATATGATGAACTATAACCATCTGTCTTAGTTAGGGTTTTACTTCTATGAAGAGATGCCATGACCAAAACAACTCTTAAAAGACAACATTTAATTGGAACTGGCTTACAGGTTCAGAGGTTCAGTCCATTATCATCAAGGCAGGAGCATGGCAGCATCCAGGCAGGTATGGTACAGGAAGAGCTGAGAGTTCTACATCTTTATCTAAAGACTTCTAGGAGAAGTCTCACTTCTAGGAGGCTAGGATAAGGGTCTTAAAGCCCATGGCCACAGTGACACTAGTACTCCAACAAGGCCACACCTCCTAATAATGCCATTCCCTGGGCTAAAATATACAAACCATCCACACCATCATTCAAAATACAACTCAAACTCAAGTGTCAGCCCCTCTCTGAAGCTCCTCTGTTCCCACAGTTCCCCCAGCACTGCAGCCATCTCCCTCTGTCACATTTAAGATACTACACGAATTATCCTCGAATAGTTATTTTCTTTTCCCCCATGGGACTTTAAATACATCTGATAGCAGGGATTATTATATTCTGATACTCAGTGAATATTGAAGGTGAAGCCACACTGGTCATATCACCCAGTTTTAATAACTGCTTGAGGTGCATGGGAGCGCATTGCACTGGCTGCACACTTTGAGACTTAAGAGGAGGAAGGATCGTGTTGGGACTCAGAAAAACCTGGCTTCAAATATGCCCTGTTTAGCTTCCACATCCCAAACACCCAGAGAGCACCAAACAGCAAGAAAGGCCTTTCTCTGAAGGTTCCTAACTACCTAAGGACAGGGTCTGTCAAAGAAGAGTATAATAGGTTTCAAATCTTCTTACTGAAATTTCATTAACCAAGGAAGATTAAACTCAAACCACAGAGGACCATGGAGCTAAGAAATCAAACGCCCTTCCCAGAGTCCAGAGGAGCACTGTCCCAGGTCATTTCTCTGTTCTCTGGGCTTATTCATAAAAATGGCTTCCTGCCCCTCTATGACAGCCTATGGCTCTCTTTCCCATTTTCTTCTTCCTTATGTAGGGAGTATTTTGCTTCAACTATCTGGGCCTCGAGTTTCAAAATTTGTACGGCGGTTCTCATACAAATGTGCACAACAATAAATGGAGGCCTCTTTGTTCTGTGTACCTTTCTGTTGTATGTTTTAGCAGGTTCAGTTACCAAATCTTCAAAGGGAAAAATGTGAACGTCTTCACTGTCTGAAACTGGAAAATGTCCAACGTTGAAAATAACACTGTAGATTTTTAGCTTCTGTCAGCACAAGAATGGAGGTCAATGATTATTAGATCAGTTGTCAAATACCCTGAAGACAGAGGCACATTTCATGGTGTGTAAATCTTATTTAAATTACTGAACATATTCTCTTGTGTCAGTGACTGAACTGGTAAGTTTACACATATGAAATTCATTGGAACCAAACTTTCTTGATAGGGCAAAGTTTGGTATTGAATCCTACTCCCTTGCAGACTTGGAAAATGCGGTCTTTGCTATAATGGTATTAAGTCAACTATCGTTGCCTGGCTCCACCATTCACATGTATGAAGATCTGCGCTGCAGGACAGCTTCTGAATGGTTATCTTGTATGATCTCAGTCCTAAACCCCTGGGCAAGGGGTGATGAATGGGGCTTGGTAATGGTAGCAATATCTGATTTCTCAGGGTAGGTCTATGAATTCCATTGCTACACTTCCACACTGGTCATTTGAACAGCATGTACTGGAGTAAGACATCAGCTCTATGGCTAAGATGCTGAGAGGGCCTGGTGGGAGGGACTCATTCCAGCAAAGGGGGTTATTTGCCACTGTCATTCAGATGGCTGTACCCATGGCCTTGTTTATTCGTTCACATAAACTATTATCTATCATTGTGTATCGGGGTTTCCCCCCACTAAATGGAATCAAGTGAGGTTAGGTTATAGCTCAGTTGATACAGGATATCTTAGTTGGTACAGGAGATATAGTATACAGGGGATATAGCTCAGTTGGCCTGGGAATATAGCTCAGTTGGCACAGGGATATAGCTTAGTTGGTACAGGGGAATACAGCTCAGTTGGTGTATGAGTTCCTAGATTTGATCCCCAGAAACACAGAAACTGGGTATGGCAGTACAAACCTATAATCCCAGCATCAGGGGGCTGAGATAGCAGAAATGCTTTAAATTTGAGGCCAGTAGGGGCTACAAAGTATGACCATATCTCAAAAAGCATGCCCACCCTAAAGGAGGAAATAAAAAAATTCTTAAATATTTTTCCCATTAATAAATGATCAGATTTATGGTTTGCATTTTTTCTTTTAGGGCATCTTTTGAGGGAGTTAGTTGGACCAGGGTCTCCCCTAGTTCTGGTGGCCTCCAATCCTTTATGGTAGAGGGTGACCTGAACTGATCATCTTTCACCCTCTTCTCAAATGCGGAGATGACAAGCCTGTAGCACCAGGCCTCTGCAAACACTCTCCCCCTTTCTGTAACTGTCTTCAGTTTGTTCTTTGCTATACAGAAGCTTTTTATTTTGTTGTAATCCCATTGGCCGATTTGTCTCCTTTTACTTTTATTGCTTGTGATCTATGTCTATGCAGATAGAATGGCTAGACTGTTGTCCTTAGTATGAGATTTAGTAATCGAGTCCTGGAGCAGAGGCCAGTGTTTCTAAGCAAGGATGGTAGGATGGTGTATGCTGCCGTTGGTCTTTTGTCTCCTATGATTATCAGCATGACATTAGCCCTCAGATTTTATAAATATTTGTGAAGCTGCAAAAACATTATGTGTGTATATGAATGTATGTAAGTGTATGTGTGCATGTAAGTGTGTGTGTGTGTTTGAGTGTGTGTGAATGTAAGTATGCATGTAGGTGTGTGTCTATACATGTGTGTGAGTGTGTATGTGTTGTATGAGTGTGTGTGAATGTATGTGTGCATGTAAGTGTGTGTGAGTGTGTATGAGTATGTGTATGTTATATGTGCAAGTGTGTGTATGTGTATGTGTGTGAGTGTATATCAGTATGTGTGCATATGTGTGTATGTGTTAGTGTGAGTGTATGTATGCTCTATAGATTAAGTGTGAAAGTTAGTGATCTCTTCAGCAGTTGTATTAAGAATTATTGGGATATAATGTAGGCCCCAGTTTCTAAGATTGCAAAACTTTTGGCAATAGTAAAAAAATAAAGTGTGTGAAAGTCTAATGATCATAATTAGAAGTCAATTATGAGGGAAACAGGTTTCTGGCAGTGCTCTTCCATGCTGCGCTGTATGAGTTCACTGCACTTTGGTTTGGATCACACTATCTGCACACTTTGCACTAGATGTATCCTCCGCATCATGGCACACCAATGAACACTGCTTAAAATGCCTCGGCTCTGAGCTGAGGCCACTGCATGTAATGAACGGCAGCACTTTTACTGCATACACAGGTTTCTGCTCTTAAAGACACATGATGGCTTAATCAGAGAAAATACTTAATGTTTTTCTACTATTATTTTTCACTGTGTAAGAATCAAAGAATATATATTTAAATTGAATTATGTAAGAATGTTTGATTTTTGAAAATTGTTGTTTGAGTTGCCGACACGAGTCTCATTAAAAAAAAAAAAAATCCTTAAATGAATTTTGGCTTGAGATTAAGACAGAATTTCCAAAAATTTCTGATAAGGCTCTAAATATACTTCTGCCATTTTATACTATGTACTTATGCAAAGTAGAGTTCTCAGCACTCATGATTATAGAATCAAAACATTGATCAACTCTTAAAAAACACTGAAGATGCTCTATGTCCTGCAGTATCAAGTATTCAGTCAAGGCTTAGTACCCTGTGTAAAAATAAACAAGCACACCCATTTCATTAGTATGTAAATTTGCTTTTATCATTAGCAAATGGTAAGATGACAGCAAGAATTGCTTAAGGTACATTTCTTTTTGATTTATTATTGGTAAGTGTTTTATTTATGTACCTGTTTTATAGACCTGTATATGTGAAGCCACATGAAAATTTCTCAAACAAAAGGAGTCATGAGGGCAGAGAAGTTTAGAAGTTCTGGGCTAGAACCATGAGGGCAGAGAAGTTTAGAAGTTCTGGGCTAGAACTAGTGTTACCTCTTCAGCTTGTCCAGATTCAGGAAAGTGACTGGAGAACACAGACGACACAATCTAGTAAGACGAGGTAATAACCTGAAGAGTTTCACAAACGTAGACATCGTTCCCTTTTCTTTTCTTGATCAACTCTAAGGATTTGTTGCCTAGCTGAAGAGATGCTCTGCTCAGTGGAAGGCAGAGTCAGGTGAAGAAGTTGTACCTATAGAGGTGGGGACTTGTAACAGCCAAGGATGCTGCTCCATCACTCTGGACCTGCCTTAATTCCTGATCCGCTCTGGATTTGGAACTCAGTCACAAGAAAACGTTTAGCTATACTCAGGAGACTGAGGCAAGAGAATCCTGAGTTTGAGGTCAATCTGAGCTATGTAGAAAGACCCAGTATCAAAAAAATCAAACGAATAAGACATAAGAAACTACATGCCCTTCAGGCACTTGGTGGAGGCTCAAATCTATAGGCAACATTTGATATGTATTCATTATCATTGCAATGGTTAATTTTAACTGTAAACTTGACTGGATTTACAATCACCATAGAAACCCACCTCTGGGTATGCTTCCAGAAAGATTTAACAGAAGAGAGAAGACCTACCCCAAATGTAGGCAGGAGCATCCTACGGGCTGGGGACCCAGAAGCCATAAATGGAAACATAAGCAGAGAGTGAGCCCTTGGCTCACTGTGCTTCCTACAGATGCAGCAGGACAGCCACTTTACCTTCCCTGGACTCTCTCCCTCAAGCTGGAAGCCAAAATAAATGCTTCCTCTCTTATGTTGCTTCTTGCACAGCTTTCATGGCAACAAGGAAATGAACACAATCCTCTGTGTGTGTTTCTGAGATTGCTGAGTTTCCACCAGATTCTCAGAAGAATCTGTGACCTACCTAAAGTTAAGTGTCGCTCAATGGGAAATTAAGAGGGTGACAGACTCTGCAGGAACTGCCATTTAGGAGTTCATACCTCAACTGCAAGGTGAACCACAGTGCTACCTGGAGGGAAAGTGCTATAAGCCAGGAGAAGAGAAGGTTAATTGTTGCATGCTGTGAGCTTGGCCTGCTATCAAAGCAATAAGGAAGCTTTTGTTGTATAGCAGAGAAAAGAAGGAAGAGTCACAGGAAATGGGTAGGAGAGATAGCTGGGAAAGAGATCACTCAGTGCTCTGTCAGTCACTCTAATAACTGTGAGGTTTATTCTGATTATGACAGGAAAATGTTATTGACTAAACCAGATGGTTTGATTGCCAGAGTAAGTATTCAAAGCTCACGAGGACACCAGGTTGTCTCTGACAAATGTTATTTCCCAGTAGAAAAAGAAGACCCTAGAAACTCGAGATACAGTCAAGTATCCTAGGACTGCTGGAATAAATACTCTTAGCTCACTAGTCAGTAGATATATTTGAAAATGATTAATAAGGAATGTACTGTGCTATTATTCAAGCTATCACAAGGGATATTGATTTAATTCTTTCTGGAGAAGTTGAATAAATTTATTATACTTTCCAGAGACCTAGCCCTTAGGGAGTTATTTTAGTGCAATGCCAATATATGCCTGTCTTCGCTGAGCTGACCTTTGAGGTATGCAGGAGTTTGCATGTTAATTCTCTCTCTCTCTCTCTCTCTTGCTCTCTCTCGCTCTCTCGTTCTCTCGCTCTCTCGCTCTCTCTCCCTCTTTTTCTCCCCTCTCCTTCTCCCTCTTACACACACACACACACACACACACACACACACACACACACACACACACACACCTGTCTTGTTACCACAAAGGAAACCAAGTAATAAACATTTTTTAGTAGTGTTAACAACAATAAAATACAAGAAATCAAAATTAAATTACATGAGATCTTTGATGAGGAGAGGATGATAGGAAAGCTTAGCCTTCAGCTCATACCATTTGTGTGTGTGTCTGTGTGTGCATGTGTGTGTTTTCAGACAACTTAAGGAACTTACATATGCTAGGAAGCTTCCACTACTGGATTGAGTTACAACCTCAGCCCTATGCTCAAGTTATTATTATTTTTGTCTGAAAGAAATAAAAGGGCTTAACTTTCCAATTATTGAATAAGCATGTACTTATTAAGGGCTATTATATACAATACATACTTCCAAGAGGTATAGGAAGGCTGTGAACTTTGGGCTTCATTTATTTTTTTATCCATTCATTTCAACTATCATTAATTAAAGATAATCCACATATGAGGTACTATATTTAGACAAAAAGTCAAGCAAAGAGAAAATAATTTAGAGTCCAATAAAAATGAAAGCAATAGCAGATTTTCTAATTCTAAACAAAAAGCTCTGAATATTTCTTTTTTCATTTTTAAAAGACAGGTTCTCATGTCTCCCAGGCTTTTTCCAAAGTTATTATGTAGCTCAGGATGACCTTGAACTCCTGATCTACCAGTCTAAATGCTGAGATTACATGTAAGAACCCCCATGCCCAGTTCTGTGTGATGCTGGGAACTGAACACAGGACCTCCTGTATGCTAGGTAAATACCTTACAAACTGAGCTACATGTCCAGCTCAAGATCAGCACATTTTTTTTTTCACATGATCACTGTTGACTTTTAATCTCTAGCCTAGGTTGAGGTTTGTTCTCCTCTACTGCCTTTGGTTTTGCTTGTAGTCAGTAAGCCTACTGGAAATAGATGGATGTACTAGTTAATAATTAAATGGACAGATGTCTAAGTCTCAATGACAATTTAGATGACTGTTTTTGGTGTCTCCTTGGGAAGTGCTGGAGCTTGCCCCAGTGGCCTACCTTCTATAAACCCTTGTGGCTATTTAAATGTATACATGTGCTGGCTACTTCATGGGAAGTCCCTATTCTCTGTTAAGAGAGGGAGAGTATGTGACTAAAGCAATGGTTCGCTCTTACAGGGACAGTCAACTTTCCCTCTGAAGATTCTACATTTCTATCTGCTGAAATAAACTGTCGATAGATTGGCAGGAGAAAAGTCATTACAAATATATTTTGTCAATGAAAATAATTTTATGGTTGGGGGTCACCACAACATGAGGAACTGCATTAAAGGGTCACAGCATTAGGAAGGTTGAGAACCACTGTTTTAAATGCATCTGTTGCAAAGGGATAGCTCTCTCCTTTTTTTTTCTTACAAGGCTCCTCCAGCTTGGCAGCTATGGTTGGATGACCTGCTCAGCTGAGGATTCTAAGTCTATTTCTAGTCTTCCCAGGACACAGGAGCCTTCAGACTGAAGACCCCATGACCTAGGGTGAGCAGCCATGCAGAAATAAGATTGGACAGAAGAGGATAATGGAAGGGAAACAGAGGGAAATCTAGAAGGGCCTGACTGTTTCATCTTCTTTGCCTTTCAAGATACAGCATTTCTTCCTGCATATATTTTCCTAGAATGGAGGTCTGATGAATCACTATTGATCAAGGGTAGTTTTTATGGCCAACTCTTCCACAGAAGGAAGAAAGTAATAGCTTTTGGTTTTATATATGGCTTGGGGGAAAACAGGTTTTTGGTTTCTATGTTCCACTTTGGAGCATAATTCTTCCAGGCTCTCTGGCTTCCGTAGGAGAGCTTAAGAGGTGAGGGACAGGAGGGCTAGAGGAGTCCAGGGAGAATCTTCACTTCTAGGCTGCTTCGTGAGGCTTGGGTATCTTTTTCTAGACCCTGTCTCTCTCGTTTCAGCATTTTGATCCTGCTTCTACAATTTAAAAGCATCCATTTCTATATGAAAGCCTAATTTAGACAAACTTCCCATCCTGCGAATGCCTCGTTATATTAAGATGACAGTGAAAATGTAATAATCACTCCAGCCCCAGACTTTATTTTTTAAACTACAGAATGCCTGCACCACTGATGTCATTTGTTCCTGCATTTGTTAAATCACCTCCAAGGCTTGGGAGGATTAAAACAATGAACATATTTGTTCCTCTTGGTATCAGGATTGCAAAATGGGCAAGGCTCTGCCAAAAACTTCTGGTGGTCTGGCTGGGATCACTAGTGTGGATATATTTAGCTGGTGTTATCTCTGGAGGTTACAGAGGCAGCTGTCTGTCTCTTCCTGTAGGTTCGGAATTCTCTCTCTCCATGCGTCCCTCTAAGTTGGAGGGCCTTCTTCATGGGATCTTTCCAGGCTCTCAGAAGTCCCAGGGATTTAGCTCTAGAACGGAAATGATTGCTTCCATCACGTTCTTTACACAAAAGGGAATCATCTAGTCAGACTGTTCAAGGTGAAGGAATCCTACAAGGATGCACAGATGTAAGGCTGCATCTGGCCTCCAACATCATCACTAATGATAATGTAAACACTGCCCTGCTTAATATGTAAACAATCATGTTGACAGAGAACCTAAGAAGCTAGGACAAGCTCCTCATGTGTAAGAAGGGTCCTTCTCCTCCGGACCAGGATCCACAGGCTTTGCTTTCCATGGCCCTAACAGTACATTCTTCCTGGACATCACCTTACCTTGATTATCAGCCTTTTCCAGAACAGTCTATCCCTACTTTTCAATATTCAGTGAGGTTGCTCCTCTCTAATGTGGCCCTGGAAACTCCTCCTGCAGGAGACCTTGCCAGATAACCTCAGAATCAGTGAAGCCCTTGTTCCTGAGCTTCTAGAATGTACCCTATATTTGTCTGTTTCTCAGAAGTTATCATATCATATTTTATAATGTCTGGGAGTTTATCTTGTGGGTTTGCATTTCTAGATAGAGTTTTTTTTTTACATCCTGCAGGCAAGAGATAAATCTATTTTTTTTGTGGTCCTGTTGCTCTTATATACTAAGTAAAAATATGTTAAGATGGAGGTAAAATAGTAAGAATGTGTCTTCGATACTCTAGTATCACCATATTATCAAGAATAATGCAAGGAGCTTATTAGTATTTAAATAAATGGCTGTTGAATGTAGAAATCTATTTCTTTTAGTCACTGCATACAAGTATAAACCCTGATTTTAGTGACCCAGTAAAATCTTCAGCAAGCTTCATAACAATTTCAATTCCTAGCTGGGAAAGAAGCAATATGCCTTAGGCATAACTTTTCAAGTAATATCAATGTTTAATAGCATAAACCTTTCGGGCAGGGGCATATAGCTAAAAATAAATCTGTATCCTTTTGAAAGTGCTAGCTAAAATTCTGTAGGCATGTATTCATGCTACCAACACAAAAAAATGTTCTCTTGCCTCTACAAAACAAAAGGAGACCTACAAGAAACCAAATTGTTTTTCTAAGCTTGACAAAAATGACTGCAGCTGAAACAAGAGATGGTCTCCAAGGCTAAGATCAAGAGTGACTTGGAGGTGGGTAAATTCTAGTATCCACTCTAAAAACACACTTCCTTCTTATAGATCAAGTTTTCTGTTTTATGCTTGATGGAAAATGATTCATGCATCATAAAGTCTGTTACTCAGAAACCCTAAACAAGCAATGGACTACCATTCCAACACATGTGTGTACTTTGTAGACAAAGTACTTTGTAGGACTTTGTGGTACTTTGTAGGGTCTTTTTCTTTTACATGCTTTATGGGTTGCTGTGGGTCTGCCTTTAACAATATTCTCCCTAAAAAGTTGAACTCAAGATGCTGAAAGGTGATCCTCCAAGTAGTCCAGTAGGCTTCACTAAGACAACAGAGCATCATAAATGTCTCCTGCAGGTACCATTTTGTTCCAGATTTAGGAAGCTCTTCTAAGAAGTTTATTGACATCTTGTAGAAGAGTAGGGTCACATATATGGCTTTGAAATGCTGTGTGTGTGTGTGTGTGTGTGTGTGTGTGTGTGTGTGTGTGTAAGAAATATTTTAATAAGCAAATAAGTTAAAAATCCTCCACACATTTATAAGATTCCTCACCAATAAAATATCAGTGGCAGAAGCAACAAAAACTCCTGTTGTCTTCTTGAAGATCCTTTGATCTCACTCAATGTACAGCTCTAGTGGTAGGGTTGTCTTCAGAAGGTCATCATTTACTTTTGGGCTTGCTACCCATGGTTGGACAAAACCTAGTCCTTCAGTCCTGGCTCCTGGAGTAATAATTCATGGAAAATTAAAAATCAGAGTACAAAGGACACAGCCTAATTCCTTAAATTATTTGTCTTTCAGCTTCTGCATCCATCATTTAAAGGAGTTGAGTTTGATGGAAGGTCCTTCCAACTGGATATGATACTATCTCATGTGAGTCTGATTCTTAGGGAACTATGTCCCCTCATTTTATAAAATGAATAATTAAAAAGATACACTTTCTTTAAGTCTCTGTCCATTTGTCCCGTTCCCCACCTCTCTCTGTCTCTTCCTCCCTCCACTGTTTGTGTGTGTGTGTGTGTGTGTGTGTGTGTGTGTGTGTGTGTGTGTGTGTGTGAGAGAGAGAGAGAGAGAGAGAGAGAGAGAGAGAGAGAGAGAGAGAGAATTACCTTTTGGTAAGGAATAGTCTAATAAGCAAAGAAGCTCCAAATTCTAGGTTCTGTCCCTTCCTCAGGGTCATCTGTGTCCCCCAAGACTTTCAATGACTTGTATGTAGTTAATATGTCTGTAATTCTAATTTCCAAAATAAAATTGTTCTGTCTTTGGAAATTTATCCAACAATAGCAAAACAAAACTACATTTATTGATATTATTTAGCATTTACTAGCTGCAGTATACTGCAGGCAAACATTTTCTTGGAACACTATGAAATAGATATTTGCTGTCCTCATTTTTAAGATTATGGTCAGAGGAAGTGCCTTTCCTTGTTCACATCTCTAGAAAGAGTGTGAGTGGCAAAGCCATGTCCTAGCCATTCTGAATAAAAAGTCTATGTCTATAATACCCTGCATGTACTTGATCTCATCAGGATATAAAGTCTGTATTGTTTCCTATAAATAATCAGTTTAAAATTCGATGTCCTCCATATTATTGTTCCATTTTGAGCATCCTCAGGATAATGAAATCTTGTTCCCTGAGCTTCTCAATGGTCATGGGGTATACCTATAGAAAATGGTTGCTTCTAACTAGTACCCCCTGAGCTCATGTCTCTAGCTGCATATATAGAAGAGGATGGCCTAGTTGGCCATCATTGGGAAGAGAGGCCCCTTGGTCATGCAGACTTTATATGCCCCAGTACAGGGGAACGCCAGGGCCAAGATGTGGGAGCGGGTGGGTAGGGGAGCAGGGCCGGGAGGGGGGAGGGTATGGGGAACTTTCTGGATAACACTTGAAATGTAAATGAAGAAATTATCTAATAAATGTTGGGAAAAAAAAAGAAATTGGTTGCAATGACTTTGTTACTCATCCTGTCCCCAACTTAATCTTTTATCTTCTTTAGGGACAGTAAAGTTTTAGATTCCTTCTGACATTACAGGTTCTTGACACCCAGCAATTACTCAGAAACATTGGACTGAAATAAGACTCCTTGTAAATCAAGATGCCCTGGAGGGAGGGATATTAACTTAATATAGCCTAGGAAGAACACCATCAGTTCTATCTGCTGCTTGATCCAAAGACTCTTCTTACGTTCCAATTTATCTGTGTGAAGCACAAGTACAAAGTGGACCAGATAACATCCATTGGAGGACAAGCCATGCTAATTTCTGTTGACTGGACCATTGAAGTGGTAATGAGGCAGAATTTCTGCCTTTGGCCAGAACAAACCCTGAGCTCTTTTGTCTTGTCATTCATCTTCTCCCTGGGGGATTAGCAACCCAGGCAGATAGCTCCTTTCTTACCAGGCAAATCACAAACTTCTTGGTGAAGTGGCAAGAAATACTCACCCCAGTGCCCATCTTCCCAAGAAGGCCCAAGGTGCAATGCTAGCTCTCTTTGTGATTCCCAGGCAACCCAGTCTGCCATAAAGTACAGTTCAGAGCACTGTGCTAGAGGGAAAGACAAGCAAACAGAAGAAAAAAAAATCCACTCTGCATATTGATTTTGTCTAATGTGGCATTTGCACACATGAGCAACCACAGTTCTTATGGACCGCTGCCAGCCTAATTCATCCCCAACACGTCCTGATCACGACGTTCCCCTGCCCCTAAACCTATGCCAGCTTTATCTCCTGAGACAGCTAGGCTTCAAGTTAAAAGTTCACAACTCCTTGGCAAGTTCACATTTCCATATTTCCTATTTTCTCAGAACAGGAAGTTTTCAACCAACAATCGCATTACTTGTTCAGTGCATTTCCATGCCTTAGAAAGCACTGGATTTTCTTCACTTGTAAATCAAAATGCTCCATGATTCAAGTTCCAGCAGCTGGTTTGCTCCCCACAATAAACTTATTCTGACCTTGCCTGCTGGCAGACTACCCTCTTCAGAGCTTTAACACAGGTTTTCTCGCAGTATACATATGATTTCTTTCTGATGGTTTTATGTCCATCTAACCTGTAGGACCTGACATTCAACAAATGTTTATGGAATGACTAATGTTCATTAATAATTATGAATTAATGTTGACTTAATGAAGAATACCCATTAAAGGTGTCTTTGGAAACAAAAAATAAAATAGAATAGATGCCAATTCATTGATTTGAGGGTCAGAGACAATTTGAAGTCTCTGCAATGCCTCTAGGGTCCGCAGATTCATGTGTATTCCCTGAGGGTTTCCTGCTGTAGGCACCTGCATTGAATACTGTTAACTTCTCTGCTTGCTGAAAGTGTGATGCTGCTCGATCACCTCTCATTCAGAGGCCTAGTTCCTGGCAAGAAAATCAGTGATGTTTCCTGCCCTAGTATGCAGACTATTGCTGTGATAACACACTGAGCAAATCCAACTTGGGAGGTCAGAGTTCATTTCATTTTTTCAGCTTATGGTCTGTTGTGAAAGGAATTCGGGACATGAACTGAAGGCAGGAACCTGAATGCAGGAACTGGAGGTTGAATGCTTACTGGTTTGTTCCCTACGGTTTATCCAGTCTCCTTTTGTATACAGTTCAGGACCACCTGCCCTAGGGCAGCACCGCCCACAGTGAGCTGGCCCCTCCCACATCAATACTTAATCAAGAAAAGATCCAACAGACTCATCTACAGGACACATGGAAAATACATGGAAGATTTTCTCAATTGTAGTTCCTTCTCAGATGAATCTAGCTTGTGACATGTTGATAAAACAAACCACAAACAATAACCAAAACAAGGTACCTTTCATATTTAGAGAAAACAGAATATGCTCAAAGATCCAGGCCCTTGTCTACAGTCATATTTAGTGGGAACAGTAGACATGATTCACACACAGGGATATATGGCTTGAAATCTAGTCTTCAGATTTTGGGTATTTTGTTGGTTTGTTTTTCTCTAATACTTCACATTTCTTTTTGAACTAAAGTTTTTT
Source organism: Mus minutoides (assembly GCA_902729485.2). Taxonomy (NCBI): domain Eukaryota; kingdom Metazoa; phylum Chordata; class Mammalia; order Rodentia; family Muridae; genus Mus; species Mus minutoides. Next base: position 145,474 of record LR750347.1, on the reverse strand, counting down.
TCCCCTCCCCCAAGTGTCAGAAAAGGCCAGTTATACCTGCCAGTGTCCTGCTTAGTTCTAAAAGGATCATGGAGGCTGTAGCTTCATTTCAGTGCCCTTGAGGCCAACTTCTTACAGAACCCAGAACTGCCTGAGCTGGAAGTATGGTAGTTGGCCTTTTTTTTTTTTTTTTTTTGTGGTTCATTTGAACTACTCTTTCTGTTTAAACTTCTGTGATACACTTCTTTCCTGACCCTGTCTCAGAGGCCTGCAAGCTACAAATCTGCCAACCCTTACAAAAGTACAGCACCTAGGAAGAGTAGAGACCTTCCTGGTGACTAGCTAATCGGGAACATGAGAACACTGTGCAGAGCACCATATGTAGATTATCTTTAAGTACTCCAAGAGAAACTTTTCTGGGTTATGAGGAGATTCATGACGGATGAGGCAGACATGAGGGGGGCTCTTTGAAATAAGAAAGCAGATTACTGCAAGTATCAAACACCTTCCCTGTGTACAGATGATACCAAATATCATTTCATTAATTCTAAGATGCAATCCACTCCCATTCTAAGAGCTCTGTAACTGGAAGGTGGCTTACGACTGATAGTTGTAAAAAACAATTATAGCAAAACAGCAGTCACCATAGTTATTACAGCCTATGTTGATGAATCTCAGTTGTCACCTTGATGGGATTTAGAGAGAGATCCCTGGATTGGGAACCTGTACTATAGAAAAGGAGAAAATGAGCTGAGCACAGTAAGTTCTCCCTCTCTGCTTCCTGCTAGTGAATGCAATGTGGTAAGATGCTTCACGTTCCTATTGCTTGACTTCCTCACTGTGGTGGATTGTATCTTGAACTGTGAGCCAGAATAAACCCTTTCTCCTTTCAGTTGCTTTTCTCAGTATATTTTAATCACAATACCTGGGAAATAAACTAAGACACAGGTCTTACTCACTCGTGTATCAAATTTATGAGGAGCAAAAATGATAAACTGGGCTGAAATGGTCGTGCATAACTGCAAAGCCACCCTGAGAGCTCAAGGGTTTCACTCTTTTATAAATCGTTCAGGAAATGTTCCAGCAATGGCCCGAGCACTATGACAGAGTCAGTGCAGGTCATTCAGAAGTCTCAGACAAAACAACACTTCCTGAAGTTTGGTGGAGTTCAAAGTCTTAGGCAAGACTAGGGCTTTCTTAAGTACTTGAGAAACATGGTCTCTAACGCGCCTGTCAATCTCCATTCAGGAAACATGGTTTGACACAGCATTCTGTGTCACAGAATTTTCTAACTGGGTTATTATAATAGAATATCAGGGTACAAATGTCTGTTTAGGATGTATCTCCTAGCTTCCTTTGCAACTTGGTGTGACCATATGACTAATTTTAGACAATAGTTAGTGGAGTGAAACACGAATCAGAACATCATGGTTTGGGTCTTAAACACTCCCCTAAAGCACATATGTAAAGGCCTGGTCTGCTGGCACTACTAGAAGGTGGTGGAAGCTCAGTTTGAGGAAGTCCATCTTTAGGAGTGTGCCTGGGAAGGATATTTTAGTACCCTGGTTCCTCTCCTTCTTTCCCCTTCCTGACCACCATGAGGTGAGACACCTCCAGCTTTCACAGGATCCTGACCTAAGTTCTCACACAGTGGAACGGCCTGACAAAGGACAGAAACCTCTCACCCTGCTAGCTGAAATAAACCCAATCTCTTTACATTGATATCACAGGTAAAATTCTGTCACAGCAGTGAAAAGATGGCTCAAACACTGGCCCTGTCCTCAAGATGTCTACTACTAGGAACGTGGATGGGGTGGAGAAACTGCGGGCATTTTCTTGCATCAAAGATAGAAGCCATGCTTTAAAGGCAGCAGAATGACAGATAGAAATAATCAAGGCCATGGTAAGTCATCATGCCATCCTTTAATGATTGGCTCAGACTCTCCTGTGAGTGAGAAGTTAACTCATTAAGCTATCTCTTTAGGTCTTTCTGCAGCTCAAATGATCTCTACTTCCTTGGTTTTGTCTATCGAATTCTCTCCTGCCTTAATCAACATGACCTAACTTCAGATAGACATGGGCCACTCTTGTAAGAAAGTTTTCTTGTTCTACATTCCTGGGTTTCAACTCTGAGGAGCTGCTGTGTTTTCTTGCATTATACTTTCCTTGGGATTGCCAGTCTTTTTTTTTTTTTTTTAATCTTTGGTGAAGGGAATCTTATTTTCAAATTATACTTCTATACTTAAAGGACATTGCCTTTTTCATTCTCAAATCCCAGTCCTGTTCATCTCAAACTTCCTATTATAATCTGCAGCTTCCTTAGGTGAGACCCAGTGTGAAAATATCATCTATTGGCTTCTTTTTTTCTCTGCCTATGTGACTCTTTTAGTTCGTCATGTGCCATTAGGAAAGTCAACCAGCAGCTTTACTCACAGTCCCAGAAAATAGGACCCCCAACCTCTTCCTGCTTTTCTCTGAGCTCTTTAGCTGGTCATGTCTGATACAAACTAATAATAATAGAATAGAATAATATAATATGATAATTATATCATAAAAGGAGGGGTCTTATTGCTCTTATACTGAGGCTCAGGATGGATAAGATGTCTGCTTCAGGAAGACTTACAGCTTTAAGTACAGAGATCTTCAAATAGAAGCCAGTCTGCATCAGGCATGGTGGCAGATGCCTCTAATCCCAACAATCAGAAAACTGAGACATGAGGATCTAGAATGCAAGGGCACCCTGGGCTACACACAAGGACCCCATATGTAAAGCAAGACTGAAGGTATAGCGTAGTGGTAGAAGACTTGGTTAGGGGCATAAGGCACAAGGTCCTGGGTTCAACCCACAGTACCACAAAACAAAGGAACCCCCAAACCCAGGCTGCATCCTTCCGACTACATAGACTGCTTTTCAAGCCCAAATTAAGACAAAGGTCATCGTTCCTGGGGAATGAAGAACAAGGACTTAGTCGTTACGTCTCAGTACAGGAATGGTTGTACTAGGGAGGTAAAGACCCTTTCTGGCTTCCTGGCCTAGAGGATAGACTATCACAAGGGTGATGAGAATCTTTAAGACCTGCTCTGGAAAATAAACAGGCAACCTCTCACCTTTTGTCTAAGTTCCGCAGAAGAGTCTTCTATTTTTCTGACCTTGACAGATATTTCTCCCTAAGCCCTCTGAATCATTACGGAGTAAAATGGCTTATTTTAATTTCCCTAGATGTCTTTATTGAATTCTTTCACAGTGTTTTATGGAAAATATCTGATTACTGATTCATAGAATAGAACATTATGAAATTTTATGCTAAGTGGCTGCCACGGTGGTATTCAGGTCTAGAAGCTTCGCTACTCCCTGATTCTGACCTGGTCCCTGCAGGCTCAAAGGAGGGATGCTAAGCTCCTACATTTTACAGTGTACCCCAATCACTGTACATTGTAAGTAACTAATAAAGAGAAAGTGATGGTGTCAGATTCACAGGAAAAGCTTGAAAGATGATAAAGGGAAGCAAGCTAACCCTGAAGTCAAAAGCTTGGGTTGTGGAATCAGACTGAAATTGAATCCTACTGCTTCAATTTAAATGAAGTTGGCAAATTTTCCTAATACTCTTTACCCTTCTGTATCATGGTCTTGTAAAGTAGGGATGATTCATAGATTGTTCCAGAATATTTGTGAGGATTACATGAGATAACCTAAGTACTTTGAAGCACACCTGGCTCATAGTAAGGATGACCTTAAAGGTTAACTATATTTCTTGTCACTAAGAGGTGCTAAGAGAAAAATATCATAGGATGGGAAAGACCCTGTGTGTGCTCATGCCTCCTAATGTGCAAAAGTAAGAATCAGTAAGGTTGTGGTGCTTGGCATAATTCGCCTCATTTACCTTGGTTGGTGAGCACAAGGTGGCAATGTCCTAGGTGACAAGATAGCTTTCTCTAAGTAAGGAAGTGAATCCCTCATTGCAGACCTGGTAATGACAGGTGAAACACATTTCCATTGAGGTGAACCTTATACTGATCATATTAAACTTGTTTCTTACTGATTGCAGGCTCCTGACCTCCCTTCACATAGAGTGCTTGCTTTATAAAACTTGTAATTATGAAATTCATGTTCTGTTCTCTTCTTTATATAAGAGCTTTCTTTCTCCGGCCTCTTCAAATTTTATCAGTCAGAAATGTGTTTTCTAAGGTCCTGGGAGTCATGCTTTGAAATACAACCATTAGTAAGTCTGGCTTGGCCATGGTAGGGACAGTGTGACACGTTTCCTGGCCTTGGAAGAGAGCCTCCAGGGTGTGGACCTCTATGAGTGTTGATGGTTACTGTGCGCATAGTTTCAAGTTCCACTTTTGAGGAATATCCTCTCTGCCATGGTTAATGACTCCCTGACAATCAGAGACAGCATGAGTCCGGGAGGTGAGAGTGTATCTAGTGTCTCAGCCAAATGTTAAACGTTTGGACTTTCAGGACTGTCCTTAAGGCTGTGAGAAAGAACTCTGAGTTCAAAAATATATAATTTCTCAACTATGCAAAATATAAGGATGCAATATGAATTGTGTAAGAAGCTTCACAGATCTAAAAGAACCGAGGCAGCTGCACTATGGGCCAGATAATAAAGGAGGGAAGATGAAGAGATTTAGGGAGTGGTGATTGAAAGGCAAGATCCCACCCAGCTAAGTTTATTGTTTTTGCTCACAGAGGCAGGCCGATTCCAGAGTTCCAGGTCAGTCTGGCTCAGAAAGAGTTTAGGTCCAGGCCCAAGTATGGTAGAAATGGTAATTTCAGGGCAGGGTCCTACTCAGCTAACTTATTGTCTATGCTTAACAAAGGCAGGCATATCTCTGAATTCTTTTGTAATGTTAAAAAATGTGCTATTTTTTAAGAATCTTGGGGCTGGGGTCATGAGATGCTGATTTAAGGGATGGTCAAAGGGAACCCTGGGGTAATAACTGAGTTGATATGTAAATAAAAGATTGGGATTTTGCTCTGAAAGAGATGAGCTATCAAAAGAGTTTTTAGAAGAGAAAGTGGTCTTGAGCAGAAGATAGATAGAAAAGTCTGGAAAGCTGTCTCACACTGTCTCAAGCAGAACATAGAGAACAATCTGGAAAGCTGTCTCAAGCAGAACATAGGCTGTCAGGTTTAACCCATGATTTGACTTCAAGTTGTTTGTTTTCCCGCTTCTGCAGAACCCTTCTCCAAGCGGAGACTGGTCCTTGGGAAATAAGCCAATCGCTCGGCTCTGTAGAAGAGTAGGAGCCTAATTTGGATAAGTGGTAACTAGCAGATGACTTAATGACACTGAGCAGCCTGTCCTGCAGTGTCCTTCGGTACTTCCCACTAGCGTGTCTTAGTGCTTAGAAACCCTCTTGCTTCAGTGTTAAAGGTCATCTCTCACCCCTATGATATTAGTGTAGAATTAAGTCTTCCAGGCCTGTTTAACCCTGCTAACCATAATTTTTATTTTCATATTCAGGTTGGCCATATCATGTTACAAATGTTTTTATGAAATCCAAAAATGAAAAATAAAAGAAACTCCTTGTTTCTCCTTACCATTAAATGAGATTTTTAAAATATATTTTATTTTTACTCCTCCCAGAATAAGGAAGGAGTGAAAGAGAAATGATTTACAGCAAGTGACAGGTGTAGCTCAGATTTCTGTAGATCAATTACAGACCTTACTGAGGAGTTAGAATTTTTTTAGTGCTCGAGTAAAACCAGCAGTCTCGGTCTATGAAGTCTGGCCAGTGCCCTGGGATTGGGCTATCATCTACTTCCTTAGAAAACCTTTAAGAAGTCTGTGGATCAAACAGAGCTATCAATAGAAGGTTCTATGAAGAAATACGTGCCCACTTTAATTCCCTGAAGGGATAAACTAGGTATCTCCAAACCTTGAAGAAGCAAGTAGTTTGTGTATGAACACTTAAAGTGTACCAGACAAGCAGATTCCTGGATGTCAGAGCTCTTGCTTCCACAGTCTTTGGAATTAAGTGGCATAGTATCTCTTTTCTCTCTCTTCCAGCCTCCAGCAACACTATTGAAGTGGGGGGGGGCAGCGATAACTTTTAACCCTGAAGCAAGAGAGTTTCCAAGCACTGAGGCAAGCTAGTGGACAGTACTTAAGGATACTGCAGGGAAGGTTGCCGGTACAATTAAGCCATCTGTGTTAGTTACCACTTATCAAAATTAGCCTCCTACTCTCAACAGAGCTCAGGAGATTAGCTTACTTATGGTTGCATTACAAAGGCATGACAAGCAGGTCATTAGAAAATATCCTCCAGCTTCCACTCTCCAATTTGGTCCCACCTCTAGGCCATGTTCTTTTTTTTTTTTTTTCCTGAGACAAGGTTTCTCTGTATAGCCCTGGCTGTCCTGGAACTCACTCTGTAGACCAGGCTGGCCTCGAACTCAGAAATCCACCTTTCCTCTGCCTCCCAAGAGCTGGTATTAAAGGCATGTGCCACCACTGCCCTGGGCCATGTTCTTATGCATATCTCCTCTCCCCTCTCCTCCCTACCCCCCTCATCTCCCCTCCCTTCCTCTCCTCTTCCTTTTATTTATTTATTGGGTAGTGGGGAATGTGTACCATGGTAGGTGTAGGGAGATCAGAAGACAATTTGAGGGAGTCAGTTCTCTCCTTCGCCAAGCTTGGTGGTAAGTAAGTTTATCTATAGGCCATCTTATCAGTCCTGTCCTACACTGTCTTCTCTGGCTAGTTTCTTTGTCTACAGACAATGAGCTCCAGAATCATTTCACCAAAACAGAGGCTACAGTCAGCTACATGATCAGTTGATCATCTAAAGCCTTCCTACCTGTCCACGGACTTCTTTTCTGACCTCAATGATTTGGCTTTGATAGAACCAGGCTACTTCTTCCTCAGGTTGTTAGAGCAGAAGTGCAAGGAAGTCAGGTTCCTCCTGAAAAAAATGCAGACCCCATGTGGACATGTCATCTCCCAGAACATAGTCACTGGGTCAGAATGAGTGAGGTAAGCCACCAGAGGCCACTGAGGCAGTCATGCCCTGGAGAAGGACTTGTACCAGGTCTTCTCAGATTTATATGTTCTGCTTCTTCTCACATAGACTGACACCTCTGTGGCTCTCTGGAGAACCATTTCCTAGAGAAGGAAGTGAAACCCATCAGAAACATTGATAAGTAACTCCTCAACCACTGCCCAGTGTCAGTCTGGTGTACATGCTTCCACTTTGTTCTGTATATAAAATTACTAGTAAGATGTGAACAGTAAAAGTGTGCATGAATAAGAACTAGAAGGCCTCGGGACATGCTCACGCACTAAGACACAGGTCACAGAAAGCCTTGCTGTGATCACCATGGGGAGATGGATAAAGCTTATCTTAAAAATTGTTGCAATGACATAAAAATGAAATGTAATCAAGCCAATGAATCCCTTTATTCAAACTACTAATTCACACAGACTTAAATTCAAATCTAATAAAAAAGTACTTGATTATGTATTCATTAACAGGATTCAAATATCAAATAATTATCAAATTACTGGCACTGATAGCTATGGAATTTTGTTCAAACATGAATGTTTAACTCTTGTGCATGTGAGTCTTTGTCATCACATTTGTTTACTAAATTGGCAGACAATTCTTTTTTATTGAATAATTTAGACAATAAAGTAATGCATATTCTCTGTAAAAATTTCAGAAAGTTTAGATGATGGGAAAATATAAAAATCACAGTCAATCTTACGAAGAGACAGGAACCACTGACGCTTTTGCATACGTCCATGTTGACCTATGACTGTTGGAAAAATACTGTATACCTTCAAGTCATTTCTACTTTTACCTCTTATTTTGCTAATACAAAGTCAACAATTGCAGCTTTTATAAAATAGGCAACATACTAAAATTCTCTGAAATCTCTTGAGCCAGAGTTTAAATAACCCAGACAGAGTTTAAGCCCCCAGAGTTTAAACCTCCCTCAGTACTGATTTCTTCCATATTCCTACTAAGACGGCCCATTAAGCCCCACTTAAAGCATTCTACTGTTTTCTAAATCCAAAATCCCGAAATCCACCTATCTCCAAAGAAAAGCATGGTCAGGCCTATGATAGCAATACCCTAGTCCCTGGTAGCAACTTCTGTCTTAGTTTGGGTTATATTGCTGTGAAAGACACCATGACCAAAGTAACTCTTATAAAAGAACAGCATTTAATTGGGGATGGCTTACAGTTTTAGAGGTTCAGTCCTTATCATCATGGCAGAAAGCATGGAAGCATCCATCCAGGCAGACTTGGTGTTGGAAGAGCCGTGTGATCTACATCTCTATATAAAGGCAGGAGACTCTTTCCACACTGGGCAGAGCCTGAGCATAGGATCTCATATCCCAACCTCACAGTGATGCACTTCCTCCAACAAGGCCATACCTAAACTAACAAGGCCACACCTACTAATAGTGCCATTTTTCATGGGCCAAGCATATTTAAACCACCATAACATTGACTGTAACTCATCAAACTGATTTTTTCCCCTCAGTTTTTTAAAGAAGGGGTTCATTATTAGAATGGTAAGGGCTGCTCTGAAATATGCAGCTAAAGCTGCCCCAAACTTAAGAACCTCCTGCCTCCACCTCCTGAATATAAATGTATGCCACCATGCCAGGCTAGTAGTTTTAAATTGTCTATATAGACTACTTGCAACTGTCTATTGTGGATGAGCAAGAGGTGTTTCTATTAGGTAAACACCAAAGCGCTCTCTCTCTCTCTCTCTCTCTCTCACACACACACACACACACACACACACACTTGCAATATTTATTTTCATAGATCATTTTGTCAAATTATAATTTTTCTTATCCCCGTTTCTTTTCTTTTCTTATAACCGACTATCCACTGTTAGTCTGGAGTATATATTTCCATCCTTTCATGCCAAACAATCATATACAGATGGCTAGATAGACACTATGGTTTGAAATAAAATCCATGCTATGTACATTAATATGTTTTCAACATATTATAATATCTAATAACACATGTTGGAAAGAATGAACTCTTCTTCATGTTTAATTTCTTTCTTTTAATAGAGTAATAGATAAAAAGGAAAAGAGAAACTAAGGGAGACGCCATCTCTTAAGGCTGATGGTGCACCAGGAATGAGATCACTTTATTTCTCATTAGAGCTTCCAAACTTTTGGAACAAGTATTGTTTCTTATCCTTTGACTAAGAGCAAATGTAAACACTGAAGATATTATTTTTACAGCTGTGTTCCATATGAAGAACTGAGGTCTGGACTACAGAAATAATTTCCCCAAGGTCACAGTGCTGATAACTGTTGGACTTAGACATGCAAACCATGGTGACGCAACAAACTTATTTTTAAGGGAGTTGAAACAGTAACTCATTCCAAAACATGCTAGCCATGCATGAACAAGGACCTGAATTTCACATCTAAAACCCTTGTCATTACCCCCTTCACCTCCCCTGAAGAGGCTGAATTTGATGGTGTATGCATCTAATCTCAGCTCTTAAGAGGTGGGGACAGGCAGAACTATGAGCTTGTGGCCCATCCTTGCCTCCTAGATGAGTCTTAGGTCAATCAGAGGCCCTGTCTCAAAACTTAAATCAAACAAGCATGGATGGTACCTGAAGTATAGTATCTGAGGTTGTCCTTTGTCCCTCACATGAATCTAAACATACACATACACCTGCAGAAACATGAACATTCAACAAACACACACATACGTGCACAATAATAATAGATAATAATAGTGAGCTTCCTAGTGAAAGACATTATCTTCTCAAAGTAGTAGATTTTCATCTTAGGAAATATTTATGCTGATGTTGGTTAATATTGACTATATATCAGAAAGGCTATCAGAAGCATCCTGAGTGGATGATGGCCCATGTTCAAACCCTCCAGGCCTCTTCTAGAGGATTTGATATTTTGTTGAAGCAGCAATGAATGCTCACTGTATAATTTATTAATAACTGATACATTATAGGCAAATAGTAGGCCACAGACTATTACTCAACAAGTTCACCCTTATGATATGGCTAATATTATATATGACCAGTGTATGCAATTTCATAAGTGGAGAATAGAAACCATATTTGACAGTCAAAATATATATTATACAAGTTATTTTAGTTGCAAAGGACTATTTGGTATACATAGTATCAAATTCTGGTGTCTATTGTGAGGAGCACAGTTGTTTGGCTTGTTGAACAAGACGTCTTGACAGAGACTGGTTGATTCAGGCTGGCCTAGCAACTGCTGTAATTTAAATTCTTACATAAATATTCTATTATTAAGTGATTCCTTTGCTTTAACCCATCCAAACTACACGGCTAAATCATTCAGTGAAGTGTTACATAAAATAACAATAAAAATAAGTCTCTGAATTTAGATAAAATAGTGTGCTTGTCTGCTAATGTATTCTACTACCCACCTTCCCCAGTTGGTTCTATTAAAAATAGTGCTGTAAAGAGAAATAAAAATCAAAAGTAAAGCGTGCTCGTTGCAAAGAATTTCAAGGAGAGGCTTTTATGTACAGTTTAAAGGTTCATGGGAAAGTGAGTGTTCCTAGAGGCAAGGAAACTCTCCCTCTGAACACAGCCACACCCAGATCAGTATTGAGTTCTGAAGCTTTGCCAGGTGTGTGCTCTCATGTGTGAGAGCTGTGCCGCACTCAGACCCATCACCACTCAGCCCCACCTTTAGGAGGGCTTCTAAGCTAGCCAACACCTTCAGTGCAGGGGACTATTAGACTTTCCAAGGAGTAAGTGAGGTTGCGGGGCTATCTTTGCTGCCAGAGCTGTGTATTTTCCAGGAAACGACCTAAATTCATCTATCCAATATACAACATACTCTGTGATCAAGTTCTTCCTGCCCTTCTTTGGGTAGTTTTCATTTATAACTAAAATTAAATGAAATTTTTAGGAAATAAAATGCTGGTTCATTTCTGTGCAGATACAATTTAACTTGCAGGATACAAAAATGCACCCTTAAAATATGTTTAAAATCTATTTTTATTTTGTGTATATATTTATCTCTGCCTTTCATGTGTGTATCGTGTACATGCCTGGTGCCCAGAGGCTGGAAGAAGATGCCAGATCCCTGGACCTGGAGTTGCAGATGGTTGGGAGCGGTCATGTGGGGCTGAGAACTGACTCTAGGTTCCCTGCAAAATCAGCCAGCGCTCTCAACCACTGAACCATCAGGGCCCTAAAACTCCATTTATGTGCCAGCATGATGGCTTAGTGAGCAAAGATGCTGCTCACAAAACTAGATGGCTTGAATTTGGTTCCTAGGAATCACTGGTAGGAGTGAATGAATTGAACATGATTCCTGTAGGTTGTCCTCTGACCTGCACACATGTGCGCGCGTGCATGGACACACACACACACACACACACACACACACACACACACACACACACACACAAAAAGAGAGAAACACAATACACAAACCACAAGACACTCACACACCAAACACACAGACACATACACAGATATGATTGACATACACATTCACATACACACCTACATGCACAAATGCCTATACACATACACACACATGCACACACACATAGAAACATACACACACATAGACATACACATACATGTTTACATGCATACATACGTAGAAATTCACACACACACATGCACTCACACAAACACACACTAAATAAATATATATATAAAAATGCATTTTGATAAAATGCTACCTTTTTTAGACATGTAATTCCAATCTAACACTGTCTGTCCATTGGTACTCTCTTTAGTCTTTATAGAAATTATTTAGAGGTAGGGAGGCACTTATAAGCTCCACCATTGTATTGTAATGTCTGGTGCTTGGTTAGTACAGCCTGAGGAGACGGTTGTTCTTGCTACTTAAATGGATCTCAGTCTCATCAAGAAGATTATCCATTGATCTTTTGGAAAGTACGAGAACTTGAAGAAATAAAGAGCTTCCTTGTGACATAATGACAATGGCTAAGTAATAAAGTCAGAGGAAGATTTCACATTAAAAACTGCTGCCTACTGATACTCCAGCTACAACCTTCACTGATCAGAAAGATAAAGCAGATTTTTTTCCAAATGTCTTTGTGTGTCATGCACTCTAATAAGAAAAGCAAGTCATGCATGCATAGATAAGAAGACAAGAGAATTTACACTTCATTGACTGCTTGCTACATTCTAGGCTAAAGCGATACAGCATACAATAAAAATAGGTGAGGAAGTTGATATCAACGAGGCCACGGTCAGTTGAAAAATTAGAAATTGAAACCAGGACCATTTAATTTCAAAATTGAAACTCTGCAAAAATTCTTTGCATGCAAGCCTAGCACATGGAGACACAACAGCGCAGAACATCCTATCACATCAGGTATGCAGTAGTGCCTAAGAACGGGACATGGAAGCCCAGGGTGGTCAGTATCACTGCATTCTACTCTTTACACTCATTTATTCCGCACGTGAATCTGGCTTCAAGTGGAAAGTCAGAAATGCTTGTGTGTGGAGGAATTTTAATCCAGCAATATGACTACTCTGGCAAGGGAATCACATCCAAAGACCTTCTAGGTCTGTGCCTCCAGCTGGAATACATACCTTTAACCCCTCTGGCTGTTTTACATATGACTGGAGACTCAGAAAGCCCACCGAACAATGCAGAAAACAGGACATTGGAGAGAAAGCCACAGAGAAGAGATTTGCCTGGGACCATCTCCAGAGGAAACAGCAATCTTTTTAATTCAGCTGGATGCCCAACAAGACTGGTGGGACTCTGGAGCCATGAGAGCCTCGGACCCAGGGCAAGGAACAACACTGGAGCCTCTGAGACAGGGCGTCACAGTAAGCCCTCCTAAAAGATAATTTGAATTATATAGACAGACTTTTCCTGCGTTAAACAATGGGAAACTCCATGTCAAATCCCTTAAGTGTGAGGGTAGGACTTGAGGGGATAGCAACGTTACTTGAAAAAAAAAATCATTGCAGTACTGTTGCAACTGTGGCCACTGGAGTGAACTCCTCCCTACTTTCAATTGCAATCTTCATATTTTTTCCTCTTAAGAAAGGTTGAAAAAAACAGCTTTACATAAAGAAAAATTATCTATGATAATACAAAGGCTTGAGAGACAAGAGACAAAGGAAAAGAACAGGAACTACTTAATTGTGAATCTATGGTGCCTATTGAAACTGAGGACAGCCCATTGACAATGGGTATGAAGACTGGCTCAATGGCATGGTGCCAGGTATGAAATGCAAGTTTCTAAATATCTAGTTTATGTGTGGATTCATAGTGATCTAATCGCACCTTGATAAACAGGAAGGGGAATATGATTAATTGAAGGGCACTAAATTATAGGAAAAAAACTGCTGAAATTTTCTATATGCTGTATGTCTTAAAATGTTTTAACATCAGCATGGATGTCACAGAATGTGTCATATTGGGGGTGATCCTCCTTCCTTCCCCATATGGGGACAGCTCAATAAACCAACTGAAGAAGGACAAATCGTTCTTCAGATTGGCAAACTGAAAACCTTGACACGGAAATGGACATTTGCTGAAGGACAGATGATCAGGACTGCAGTTAGGAAGGGTCCCTGCATCTGTGACTCTTCATAAGGACATTCAGACTGCTAGGGTTGTGGTATTGATAATTGTTTCTATTGTAAAATTAAACTGTGTATGGATTTTAGCTTAAACAGATAGGGGGGAAGGTATAGAGGAATTTTAATCCAGCAACATGGCTGCTCTGGCAAGGGATCAGGTCCAAAGATCTTCTAGGTCTGTGTGATCCGGCTGGAATACACACCTGTAACCCCTCTGGCTGGAATGTAGACACACCCTTAGTACAGACCTTTAGTCCCAAACAATGATGTCTTATTGAGGAGCAGACAAAGTAATGAATCAGAGAAAGATTTGACAGAATGAGTCAGCATTAGGGTATGCCCAACTCTCAGGAGCACAGCAAAAGTAGAGCGGCTACTGAAGAGAAGAAAAGAGAAGAGAAGAGAAGAGAAGAGAAGAGAAGAGAAGAGAAGAGAAGAGAAGAGAAGAGAAGAGAAGAGGAGGAGCAAGAGAGAGAGAGAGAGAGAGAGAGAGAGAGAGAGAGAGAGAGTTAGTTTTATTGGGACAGTTTTACAGAGACAGGCAGAAAGAATAAGCTAGACACAGGTGAAGACAGAAGGAGCCAGAGAATGAGAAGGAGTCAGAAGATTAGAACAGATTGCCAAAGTTTGTATGAGGTCAAGCAGAGCAATTCAGTCAGAAGCCAAGAGAGGACAGTTTGAATCAGTCAGCTTGGAGAGGAGTTTTGAGTCAGAACAACTGAGTTGAACCAGGCAGCCAGTCAGAGTTCAGAAAGAGCTAGAAAGATTAAGATTATTCAGAAACAAACCTCTGAGATGACAAGTACATCTGGCATATAAGGATATAAAGTCTTTGTGAAAATTATATGCTTGCATATGCAAAGTTAGAACCTGAGAACTGGCCTAGAATAAATTCAGTAAATTACATTTGGTTTTATTTTTACTTGGTCTCAGACAGCTGAGCTTGTGGTTAAGTTTTAAATGACTATATAATTAGTGAGGATCCCCCGCCCCCACCAGGACACTGACTCCATTGAGTAGAGCCATTGTTTTATGATATTGTCATATGACTTACACTGAGTTGTCTCCCTGAGTTCTTTCAGATTTTTAGGATGGATAATGAGAAAGTTCCAACTTTATTCCTGGTTAGTCCAAAACTGTTTATAAGTAAACCCCTAACAAGAGGGGAGGGGGGGGAGTGTATAAATGCTGAAGGTGAGCAGGTTGGAGCATGATCTGTCTACACTGATCCTTCATGTATCTATATTATTTAGGTATTTTTCCCCCTGAAATTGCCCTCTGAGTTTTTAAACAACAAATTCCACAAATGCTTATAAATTTTGTTAATACCAGTTATTGATACCTCAGTGGCTTTTCCAAGCTAAATGCTATTGCCTGATAACTCATACTCTTTATTACAGTATTTATTTTCACTCATTCTGAATTTATTTTCCACTAATTTTACTGTGTATATCATCTCTGCTGTGTGTGTGTGTGTGTGTGTGTGGAAGGAAGACTAATGAGATTTCAGAGAAGTTAATTTAGAACAAATATATATACTTTTTCTTTCCTTTGTTAGGATTCTCTAGACATTTTATTCCCCTGAGGGAACTGGGATTTTCTGGTATGGATTTTCTAGTAGATTTTTATCCCAGTTGACAAATCATGACAGTTCCAGGGTATTTAGTTCATTTAATGCTAAGGTCATAAGAATAGCTAATATCGTAAGATACTTTCTTACGGTAAGAAAGGCCGAGAGATATTCTGTTTGTTTGTATATTCATCATCCTCATGGTATGTCAAGGTGAGAGCTAAAACGTAACACACATCTGCTTGCACCATACTCCATTGCATATGTCTCTACCACAATCCTATATTAGTGTCTTTGTTCTAAGTGTGCTAAGGTCAAGCTGCCAGTAGGTAGTAGTAAGGCTGTACATTGTTCTCATATCCATCTGACTCTTTTTACTAAGTGATTTTCAACCACACTCTGTACCCAAAATGTTATTTGTGGAGTGACATCTTCATGTGGTTGTTATGTGTGTGTGTTATGTACATATGTGCGTATGTACACGTGTGTGTGTGTGTGTGTGTGTGTGTGTGTAGGAGGTATGTTGCAGGCTGTTAAAACTGTGATTTACAACCAGTCTAAGGACCAATTGGAATGTTACATGCTATGGCCAATCACTTAGTTCATAATTAGTGTGTAATTAAGAGGTAAAACTAATGCACCTGCAGAGCCAGCCTTTGTCAATAATAATGATTCTTTGTGGATAGTGCCTCTGCTTTCATTTCAATGCCAATGCAGAAACCAGTAAATAAAGGGGGGGGGGGCAGATGGTAAGAGCTGACACAGAAAAACACTATAGGGAACAGCGTGCAGATTTGTTTAAAACTGGGGCCCTTTCATAACTTTCAAATACAGGATTGAGAATGTTGAAATAACACATCAGACTTCTATACTTGGTATGTTTGTGTGTGCGTGTACAGGCGACTAGGCACGTGCAGGTTTGCTATGAAATTCACATTTTTTCCACTATTCCTGTTTAGCATGCTGTAAACCTAGTTGTAGGAGCTTGAGACACATCTAGTATCAAGGTTTAAAGTAATATGCATGTCTTGGTACCTGCTACCAATCTCCAGGGAGATCGCTATAGATATGGACTGATGTGATACAGAATGGAGTATCAGATATAGGATGGGGAAGGATGTGATGGGAGAGGAAGTCTGTGGCTGGGCAGTTAACTGTCCCACTCTCATCTTTCCACACATGTGACCAGCCTGCCAAACCATGCTGTATTACCAGTTCATCTGTACCACCGCTGAGGGACAACCTGGCTTGCTGTGGAAGAGCAATAGCACCACCAGAGTTCTCAATGTTTACACAACATTGCAGCCTGGACAGCTGAAGAGCATCTGGCTTGTCATTACCTAAGCATCTGCCAGGTCCCTGATGAGGTACATGCTCCTGTTAGCCATTCTAGGAATTATAGTATGAGACTTTAAGCTACCCTAGTGAGGTGGTAACTTGTCTTTATTTAAATTTTGATAGTGTGTTTATCATTGATTTGGCATAGTAATTTTGAAAATTTAAACAATTCCATTAAAACACTTTGTGTTTAGATGACTACAGTACCCCCTAAGATTTTGCTTGTTAGGCAAGTACCTTATTCATCTTATCCTAGGCTGTACTCTGATGAGGGAGTCTAATTTCTTTAGTATGAATATAGTGATTTCTAAAGGCATAGATATCTGGTATTTGGCATCATCTATCAGAGTTAAGCAAATAGTCAGTAAAATGGTTTCAAGTGGCTTTCTACTCTGAGCTGAAATTATATAGAAGAAACTCTTATAGCCATATATTAAATCATGATGATAAAAGAAATTATTCAAGAGATATGCTACTAGGCACTACAGGATCAAAGAAGAGGAGTAACATATATAGTTTTTGCCAAATGGTATTTAAAACTCACAAGCTGTTAATTACTTTTGCCAGGATAAATGGGACACATTGCTGAATGAAAAATAGCATATCAAATGATCAGACTTCGCACCGCTTTGAAGTGCTCTGTGATCCATTAACCTAAAGCTGAAACTTCATTCATCAAGATTACCTGACATCATAAAAGAGCAAAGTGGGAAAAATTCTCAATTTGCCAAATCAAGACACTCAGTTGATGTTTTAGGTGAAGGTTGTTGCATCTGAGAGTTGAAGGAAATCATTTGCAGCTACTCATTATAAAACAGGACATTAGCTAAGGACTTTGCTCATTTTCTGGCTATTGCTAAGCAGAGTTTCTAATCACACCGTGGAAGACAGTTTATGTATTTGTAGTCTCACCGTTCATCCCTTCAAGTTCACTGTTGATTCCAACGTCAATCGAATTCATTATTTTGTCGATCTGTGAAAAGTGAAAACCATGTTAAGGGACTGTTATGTGCACTTGTATCATTGCATTCAGAAACTGCCATTAAATGCTGCAATCATATATTCTTGGTGCTACTACCACAGCCAACTAAAATTCAGAGACCAACAGTACAAGATTTAAAGGCAAGCAAACATCTTTTGATTTTTAAAAAAATACAGAACTTATGAACTCACCTTTTTTTTTTCATGCATACGTGACCCATTAAGTTAGGAACTATGATGTCTATAAGCCCAGAAAAAGAAGGGGAGAGGACAGGTTCAGTGTCAAGTTCTATGTTTTTTGTGACCATTCTCCTTCCCTCAGAAGTCATGCACTCTTCACTGGGAGAGATAGGTTTCAGTTTGTGGGTGCAGCTATTAGAGTCATGTTCTAACTGAACAGGTCGAACAACCACAAGCTAGTTGGTGGCGTTAATTAAAGAATATAGCCACCAAAACAACTTCAGTCTATAAGTTAGATGTTTCAATGTTATCTTTTTTTTTGGTTTTTTTTGAGACAGGGTTTCTCTGTGTAGCCCTGGCTGTCCTGGAACTCACTTTGTAGACCAGGCTGGCCTCAAACTCAGAAATCCGCCTGCCTCTGCCTCCCGAGTGCTGGGATTAAAGGCGTGCACCACCACGCCCGGCCCCCCATTTCAATGTTATCTTACAAAAAGGTATTCCAAGCAAGATTGCAGGACGTAAAATTTTTAAAATTGATATACTAATAAAAAATATTGGTATGTGGGTTTGGAATTTAGATTCCAAATTCTAGATTCTAGCCATCTAAAATCTCTCCATCCTGTATTAGTCACCTGCAGAAAATGGAAGGTTTCAAGAGGACAATGAACATCCCTCAAGTGTTCCAATTTGTTCAGTGTGGAAAAAAAAATGTGGAGATATCAACTGATTTTTCCCAAACAGCTCAGTTTAGAAAGTCAATATCAGAATCACATCTATTTTTGGTTCTCAGAATACCAAAGTGACCTCATGTACTTCAAAGATAAATCCACTTGGCATGGCCTTTTCACAAACAAAAATGTGACACGTTAGGATAAAATATCGATTGAAACCCTTTTCCATTCTTTAAAGGAAGTCAAGAAAAAGCAAGAAATATTATTGTTATGTTATGATGTCATTCTCTTAGGAAGAAATGAGACTGTAGAGTTTTTACAGGGAACCTTCATTTTCAGAATAATCTTTCAGACTTTGTCTCTAAGTGGGGTTTAGAGTAGTGGGACCTGACACTGAAGTGCTTTTTCTTGTTTCACGTGCCTCTGATAGCTACAAATGGAAAATATTACATGGTGTGTAGTTGTTGCACGGTTCTCCAAGAAGAGCCAAGATTGCTGGCTTTTCCGTTAAGACTAAAATCCTAAGGATCTGTTTCGAAAATAAAAGACACTTTAAAGACGGAAGGCATGCTAACAAAAAAGTTTAGCAAGTAGCTAAATGACACAGCAAAATAAGATTCTTCTCAAACTGT
This sequence comes from Mus minutoides, assembly GCA_902729485.2. NCBI lineage: Eukaryota > Metazoa > Chordata > Mammalia > Rodentia > Muridae > Mus > Mus minutoides. Next base: position 126,545 of record LR750347.1, on the reverse strand, counting down.
CAGCCCGCATTGCCTGGCGGGGCATGACGGGAGAGTTCTCCTGCGCCTCACAGTTACTCATTACTTCTGCTTGATACCAATTTCTATGGAAACAAAGTGTCCCCCACACATGTAGCAATGTGCTCACTTTTCCACTTGCTGTGAAATTACTGTGTGTTATCCACAGAACCTTTCCCTTCTAGTTGGAACTATATACATATATTAACAATGCCCCCCTTCCCCACACACACAACTTCAGTGTCTGAAAGATTTTAAAAACTGAAAATCTTTCTTCCAAACTTCATTCAACCCCAAAGCCTACATAAAGAGCAACAAGAAAAGCTGGGCTTACTTCTTCCCATTCAGATGTGAAAGAAGGTGTTCTTTCAGAATTATCTTTGGAACTGCGCTCCACAGTTGACGATTTGCTCCAGTTAACTCTCGCTTTGTCCTTGGAAGGGTAGGCAATAAGATCAGAATCAGACTTGGAGACATTTTTGGATAAATGCATGTCGATTAGGGCTTTAGGCAATGACCTTATTCTTCCCAGAGTACATGCTCTCTCCACAAAGCCCCCTGGATTCACACCCCATTGGTCGCCATTGCGGGATCCACTCCTGGACATTCTTGTGCCAACAATGGTATGGTTCTCAAGTTGGTGGCTTCTTTTGTGGAAAATTGTTCTACTGACCACTTTGGGTTTAACTTTCTTCACTGAAGGCTCTGGGTTGTTTTCTATTGGAGTCTGTTTGAAAGGCAAAGGACTGTTTGCCAGACTGGCTTCATCTGGTCCATCTTCACATGCATTTCTTTTCCCATACAGATGAAACGGATTTTCAGGAGACTCACAGGCTGGAGAGGATCCATGGAGAAGGCCTGCGAATTGCCCGGCATCATACTCTTTTGGGGGTTCGTCATCTTCCTGCTGAGAGAGATTATCTGCAAAAAGGAAGAAGGCCATCAGGATGCTTGCTTACAAATGACTCTGATAGCCATCAAAAAGTGGCAATACCTTTATGAACTTTTATATACCTAGACATTTGATTTATTTATACATCATAACACCTTAGCTTTAGGAAATGCACATGATCATATACAGCCACATATCAAATGTGCATGTGCATGTGTGTGTGGGAATGGGCTTATGTGTGTGAATTAAATCACTTTGATATCTTGTAGGGCTCATTTGAAAGACATAAACTGAATAATTCCAGTGGCTATATATATTTCCTTCTTGATATGAGCATATATGTTTGATAGTAAAGGAACAAAATGGGGTTTCTTAAAGTGGGGCCACCATGTCCTGAGTCTCACAGTTAGTGGTTATTGTGTGGTAGATCATCAAGCTACCGTTATACACACTGACATCCCTCCACACTTCTCTCATCAAATACATTCAAAACCAAAATCTTAGGTGGAGGGGAGCAGTATAGTTAGTAAAAAGTTAGGATTCATAGTCCCGAAATTATTACTTTAAGTATTAAGATAACACTATTTAGATTATATGAGTTAAACCAAAGGAGTTTTTCCAGGCTCAGCAGAGGCAAGTGGTACATATATCACTTCACTCAAAAGCCTGACCCTTCAACACAACTAATGTTGAGCTCTACACAGACCTTGCTCTTTCTCCTCTGAAACTGCAGAGGCAGATTTCGTTAGATCTTTGCAAGGGCAATGCAGAAAAGAAATCAAAGAAGTATGGTGATTTTTTTTTCATTGCCTTAGAAATGTTTCTAAGATAAAACATAGCATGTCTCTGTGATTTAAAATACGTTATCTTTCTTTTTAACGACTTGATTGATCATATAAAGAGACACTGAGTAAAAACTTCTCCAAAGGACTTGGCAAAGGAAGACAGTTTACTTTGTTTTACTGAAGTAATATCAATTCACAGGCACAGCTAAATATTTGCCAAGATTGAAGTTATGCTATACGATAGGCCATGAGCCTGGTCTCCTGACGTTAGACACAGTCAGTGTGGGCATACTGACAAAACACTGATGCAGATTGGCTGATTCACACTTGGAAAAGGTTCATCGTTATTACAAGATTCAATCTCCCCCAAAACTTATGAATTAACAAGTAACATTTAATGAGTATAGTCTACTTTCTAGGCACTGAATAGAGAATTACATTTGTACATGTCATTTGATCCTTATGGCAACTGTGTGATCTGGTTATTAACAACAAATATTCTTTTCTGATAGGGAAAAGATATATAAACAAAATAACAATCTTCCCTAGTTTTGAAAAATTGGAAACCAGAGAGAATCTCAGCTGGATCAGTCAAATCTTGATGCTCTGCATGGACCCTGAGCTTCTGTGCTTCTCTCCCCCTACAACTGGTTAAAGAATGTTTCTTCTTGGCTCTGAGTATCTTCCAATCTTCTGCTGGTTCATGGCAGGGTTTTCCAAGGAGATCATATTTTCCCACCCAGACCTATCCCATTAGCACCCCAGAATAGAAGAAAGAAAAGCAACAGGAATTAAAATCCAACAGACTGAGCAAAAAGCAGTCTGTATCTGTCTACTTCTGTGCAATCTCTTTGTTGGTCTTACCACCAAAACTCCATCTCTGTGCAAATAGTCATCATGTCTAGGTCAACCACATTTTGCATTCCCCTTTCAACAGAGATCATTCTTGATTGAGGCAGAAGTCAGAGTTAGGACAAGACACTATGAATTCTTTAAGGACCAGTGTCTATTGCTTCTTATGTCTATTTGTTAAGAAGTCAAAGCCAACATACAACCTAGCTTGCTGAAGTTTCTGTGCCTAGTAGAAGTTAAGCTGTGACTCAACCTAAGATCTAACAGGTTCCAGAAACGACTGGTTGGAATACATATTACTACTGAAATAAAAGAACAATTTAGTGTTGGCTTACTAAGAGAATAATAAGGAGGCTCATATTAAAGAGGGTCATAGCTTTCTTCCTTATCACTATTTTTGGAACATGAGGAAGGCACAGACAGCAAGGGCAGTACTGTTCTGTTTGATGTGTGTGCCTCTTCTCAGAGACAAGCCAATACTAGGAGGACATAAGACCCTCAACCTCTTCCAATTTATTTTCTCACCCTTCTTCCTGGGTGCCTTGGACTCTCCACTGTACTCTGCAGCATCGGCAGGTGGGTAGATAAAAGTCATGGTAGGAAATGGTCAGAAAAATGAGGAATAAGGAAGTTTAAATTTCTATTCTGAATGTTGCTGAAAAGACTAAAGTGATTTAGTTTGGAAGGAAAATTGAAGAGTGTGAGAAACCTATTATTGGAAAAAGGTCTGTAACTCTTAGTCAAAGGGTTTTCTGACTATGTTAGTTATCTAGAATAATGAGATTTTTTAGGGACACTATATTTAAAGTTTAAAGGATTCTGTGAGTGATGGTTTAAGGTTACCATCACCTCGGTGTTTTGACTAAAATGACTGTAATTACAATCTCGAGTGATTCGTATGGACCAATCTCTTGAGTCACAAGCAGCCACTTCCTTAAATGAAAGGGAATTTAGTTCTTAGCTTGTAAGCTTAGCCTTTGAATAACAGTCCTTAGCATCATGACGGTTGAAAATATGTTTGCCTGAAGTGGTGGAACAGTTCTTGCTTACTTCAGGGGTCAAAATTTAAAGGTTACTCAAACCAAAGAAAAGGAGACATTGAGCTGGTGAGATGGCTCAGCGGGTAAGAGCACCCGACTGCTCTTCTGAAGGTGATAAGTTCAAATCTCAGCAACCACATGGTGGCTCACAACCATCTGATCTGGTTCCCTCTTCTGGAGTGTCTGAGGACAGCTACAGTGTACTTACGTATAATAAATAAAATAAAATCTTAAAAAAAAAAAGAAAAGGAGACATTGATTTGAAATTTGAAGTGTTTGTGGTAAACTGATGGCAATTCATCCATCTGCTCATGTTTCCTGAGGCCCCATACCTCCCTGTGGCTACACTCCCCCTGTAGCCACACCCTCTCCCTATAGTAACACCCCTACCTAGAGCCACACCCTCTCCCTATAGACACAACCCTCCTGGATCCCCAGCCTTGACACTGACTACCACTGGGAATAAGTGTTTTGCATTGGTGAAAGAGACAGAAGCAAACACAATGTGTGATGTGGCTGGTCTGAAAAGCGCTTCTACATTGAACCAGCTGCTCTTGGAATCTTGCCAGCTGAACCACTGGATGATAAGGTGACAGCTAGCTGTTTGAAAAATGTAGATTTTTAAAAAATATATTTTTTTAGGAATGCTGGAGTAAATATATTATGAAATGATTGAAATTGGGAAAAAAAGGTAGACTGTTATACTTAAAGATGCAAGAAAAGAGTATACTTTACTCTATAGGACCGCAGGAATGCACATAAAGCCAGATAAAATGCAGAGGGGATAGGAAGAGATTGTGAGCAAGTGTTTTTTCTGGCGTTTCTGGAAAGGAATAAGGCGAAGCAGAGGTAAATGGGTTTAGACTGCCTAGTGGGAATGAGTTCAGCAGGACAGTCTCTGGCTGCCTAGTGGCTGACCCTGGATAATTAGAGCAACCTCAGACGAGTATGCCAAGTGATCATGGACTAACCCCAAGTGCTTCCAGGATGAGCTGAAGCTGCCCCAAGTGGAGCAAAGCACCTGGACTCATGGGCTCAGAGAATGCCTATCATCCTTAAAGCCCCCAGTTGGAGGCGGCTTGGTGTGTCTCTGACACACAGACTGGCTCACATCAAATCCCAAGTTTTCACAAATCAATGCATTCTTTAAAAATAAGTTGTGCAGTGCCCTTATTTCCATATCCTGGAAATCACAGTTGTAAGGAACATACACCTAAAAGCATGACCTCTGGGTGAAGTGACACTCCTGTCTTAGTCCATTGGGCAGCTCTAATCAAACACTATAAACACAACAGCTTATCAATAGCAAAGAACTGTTCATTTCCATTCCAGAGGCTAACAAGCCTGATGGAGACACTGGAAGATTGATGAGGAGCTCCACATCCTAGTTCAGTGATAGCATCATCTAACTGTGTCCTTACCTTATAAAGGGTACGAGGGGGTTCTTAGGAGCTTTTTATATGGGCACTAATCCCATTCATAAGGCTCTAATGTCATCAGCCTTCCAAATCCTTCACCTTCTACTATCTACCACCTTGGGGGTGAGGATGCTGACTTATGTATTTAGCAGGACACACTCAGATCCCAGCAACAAACAGAGCAGTTAGGATGATTTCTGTTGTATGCAACAAGAGAAAACCACGTTTACGGTATTACAATGAACAAGTTAAAGGGTTCCATGTTTTATAAGGAAATATAATATTAATTGGTGGTACTATACATGAAATCAAGATTTTTTTTTGACATGGTAACCATAAAGAATTTGCTATTTTATTTTTATTTAGACACCTTTATAAGTACATTATAGAAAGAATTGCATTGGGTTACTATTTCCTTACACAAAATTTCAGCAAAGTATATAGATTAAACTGTTTTGATAACTTGTCTTATTCAATTTCATACTTCTCTTTTGAGAAAGCAGGTATCCCGTGCCAAGGTGCAGAGGTAAATATGTGTGAATTCCAATCTGATAATCATTAGCACTTCAAAGAAATGCCAAAGCCTGTATCTAGCAGTAAGTCGTTCAGTCTTTTTTCCACCTTTGCTCCTGATTTTCATCACCTACATAAATATCTGAATAACAATAAATTAAAAAATTCATGTTAGAATAGAAATCAATTATAGGAAAAAGTGACTACCGTTATAGATCAAACTTTTGTCTATTAGGTTATTCCACTTTTCCTTCAAGGAAAACAAGTCTAATTTTAGAGACTCTAGTGCCTGTATTGATATTCATAGAAATGATTGATTCATTTCACAAATACATATGGAACACTTTTCAGTATATTCAGTGGCAAAATTTCTGCAGGAACAAAGGCAGAAGAAAGCGTCCCTCCTCCTGGCTATTACATTTCAGGAAAAAAAAAAGGCATGACCACAGGGGAATAAGGAAGAGTCTCATTTTGGATGAAGTGATGGAGATAGCAGAAGGAGGGAATGAGATATGAATGAATGGACGTGCTGTGAGGTGAAAGGAGCCGTCTTTCTGAGGAGCTAACATCCTGTAGACACAGGACCTAAGTAGGAGACATTGGTCCTTTGGCATTTGAAGGATGGTTATTTCAGGCAGAGGGAAGAAGAGAGGAGAAGCTTGGAAAAGTTATCAAGGAGGCTCAAATGGCTGTTATGACTGCAGTGGAGAGGGTGGGAATGAGTAGAGCGGTGAAGGCAATAAGAGCGCAGGTGAGGGCTGCCGTAACTGACAGACTTTCTGACAGCCTAGGCTTTCCATTTACTGTTTTATTTGAGTTTGGGTTTTCTTTAGTGATTCTGTTTCTACTCTCATGTCTTGGAAGGTTCTCATCAGTTCATTCAGCTTTTTGTGTTTCCACAGTCTTTGCCAGAGCATTGACTCATGTTAAGGCCTCTGAACATATTCATGAATGCTATCATGAAGTTCTAGCCTTAGCTTCAAGAAAATTGCAATTTTTCAGGGTCTGTTGCAGTAGGGTTGTGGGCTTCTGGAGGAGGCATTCTTAGATGTTTATGCTTTTGCTTTTGTGTTTCCACCTAGCTGTCTGGATGGTATTACGATGTCGGAGGTGTTATTTAGTGTTGATTTCTAGTATCGTCTTGGTTGAGATGAGGTTCAGTTTCTTGGTTGTTGTTGCCCACTATGAATCTGGGGCAGATGTAGTGGCTGTCCAGTCCCTGGTAGAGTGTTTCTGTAGCTCTGTGGGTAACCCAAGGGATGGAGATGGACTAGGAGGAAAGGCTGAGAGACACACCGAAAGAGCTAGGGAGACGAGGTATGTATGAAGAGGCAGAGATCCAGGGAGAAAGGTGGGAGGAGCGGCACCTGTGAACAAGCAGCTGCAGGACTAAGAGAAATCCTGAAGAGGCAGGAAGGATGGCTGAAAAATCACCTACCTGCATCCCAGCCCAGTGTGGCTACTGGGAGTCCCTGGTTGAAAGTGGTTCTGTAGGTTGGTGGGTGACACAAAAGAATGGAGATGGGTTAAAAGTGAAGGCTGAGAAGGGCAGTTGGAAATATCAAGGGTGGGGGCTAGGTCTGCAGAAAGAGGAGTGGCCTAGAGAATGGAGGTGGAAGGGGGGGAGATCCCATAGTAACTGTAAGTCTGGAAAAACTGGAATGACAGCCTAGGGGGACCCTGGGTCTAACTAATACTTTTTAAAGGTTCCCTGGCACTGTTCATGGCAAGAACAGGATAATAACATAGCTGTTTTCTAAAAAACAAAATCAATTAGCTCAAGGTCCGTTATAACACTCATTTCTAATTAGGTTTCCCAGTCAACTTGACACAGCCTAGTCACCTGTTAAATGAGTTGCTCAATTGAGGAATTTCTCAGATTAGACTGGCCCTATGCACATGTCTGTGGGAGACTGTCTTGATTGTTACTTACTGTAGGATGGCCCAGTCCACTGTGGACTGTACCATTCCCTAGGCAGGTGGTCCTATAGAAGAAAGTTAGTTAAGCATGATCCTAAGAGTGAAATAGCAAGCAGGATTCCTTCATACCCACTTTAATTTTCTGTCTGATTTCCTTACTTAATTCTCTCCAATGATGATCTGAAATCTATAACCTGAAAGAAACCCATCACTCCTTTAAATTGTTTTTAGCTGTGATATTTATAACAACAAAGAGAAACCAGAACACATGGGATGACGTGATTATCAATCTTGATTGCTAATGCCACTGTGCTTAGACTCAGGAAGGAAACAAACTTCTAGGCATGTCTGTGACCACCCACCTTGGGGGAAGAATTGTTCTATAGGCTGGAGTCTGAGATTGAATAAGATGGAGAGAGAAAGCTGAGCACCAGCATCCATTACTCTCTGCTTCCTGACTGTGGATGGGATGTGACCGTCCAGCCAGCTACCATGACTTATACAACACACTGGACTGGGTTCTCAGACTGTGAGCCAGAATAAACTCTTCTTCCTTCAATAACTTGTCATGTATTTGGTCACAACAAAGAGAAAAGAAAGTAACACAGTAAACATACTGAGAGGTGGGTCTGTTGCTGCAATAAACCTTAGGACTTTGGAAGTGGTTTGTGGGAGGAGTGGAGGAGTTCAGAGCTACAGGAAGGAGCCCTAGAACAGTATGTACAGAGCTTAATGGAGCACTCTAGGTGCCATGTGGATGATCAGAATTTGGATTGAAATGCAAACCCTAGAGGTTCAGCTCATAAGGGGAAACAAGATTCTCTTGGGAACTGGAGACCACTAATACCATATTTTGGCAAAGAATTTGGCAGAATTCTGCCTGTGTCTTGAAAACTTATTTAAAGCTAAATTAAAAAGTAATGGACTAATTTGTTTTGTCTTTTCTTTTTTTCTTTTTATTGTTTGTGAGTATGTCTGTATGTGTACACAGTGTTTGTATATGTGGTATATGTATACATGTGCAGGTATGCATGGCTAGTGTTACCTGCGAAGCCATAGAAGGATGTCAGGTATCCTGCTTTAGTGTGTTGCATATATTCCTTTGAGACAGTCTCTCACTGAACCTAGCTAGAGTTACCCTGTTAGCCACCAAGCCCCAGCACGTCTCTCGACTCTGCTATCTGCAGTGTTGATATCACAAGTGTGCATATCACCTTGCTTAACTTTTAATATGGGTGCTGGGATCTGAACTCATGTCCTCCGGCTTGCATAGCAAGCACACTTACCCATTGAGCCATCTGCCCAGTCTCTGAACTTATTAAGTTAGCAGAGGAAATTTCAAGACAGCATAACCCTCAGGCTACGGCATGAATATTGCTAATTGTGCTTATCTGGATTACAGTGAGACAGAACAGAAAATATGTGAAAATACACAATTTGGCAAGGAAAAAGAATGTGCATGAGTTTAAAGAGAAAAGTAATAAAGATAGTAAAAGACAACATGAGAGCAGTAATGAAAAAAAAGAAAAGAAAAACCTTAACCATGATGTCTAGAAAACTAGGTATCAAGAAATCCTATGGTACTAAAATGGATAGGGATACATAGGATGATATCATGGCAGAGTCCAGAACTGGTCAGCAGCTGGGCACCTGTAGGGATGGAGAAAAGGGAACATCTAATAGAGCTTAACATTGTGGCATTCAGAAACTGCCATCAGATAGCCCAAAGGAAGAAAGCTTCATGCCAAGAAGGATGTTAAGCAACAGAATCTCAGAACAGTCAGAAGATCTTGAAAACACAACAGCCGCTGGGCACTTGGAGGCAGAGTCAGGAGGATTTCTGAGTTCAAGGCCAGCCTGGTCTACAGAGTGAGTTCCAGGACAGCCAGGTTACACAGAGAAACACTGTCTCAAAAAGAAAGGAAAAGAGAAGAGAAGAGAAGAGAAGAGAAGAGAAGAGAAGAGAAGAGAAGAGAAGAGAAGAGAAGAGAAGAGAAGAGAAGAGAAGAGAAGAGAAGAGAAACACACCAGCGACAGCAAATAGATGGAGCTTTTGAGAATCTCAGGGATGTGCAATAGATATTGACTCTAAGAAAAGTTTTCAAAAGTAGAACCCGAGAGGTGAGGAGATGACTTGGTGGGTATGAATACTTACTGCCTTTTCAGAGAACTGGGATTCAGTTTCCAGCATCTTTACCAGGTAACTTACAAATGCCTGTAACTGCTGCTTCAGGGCTTCCAATGCCTCTTTCTGGTTTCAGTAGGCACCCATACACAAAGAGACATACAAGCATACACACATACATGTGAAATGAAAACAAAGAACAATTATTCTAAAATGTGGAATCCAAAGTAAAGGTAACAAAATCCAAACTGAAGGAGATCTCCAAGAGAAAAGCATTTCATTGGTCGGGGCAGCAAAGTTGTCACGAAAGGCAGATCCCCAGCAGGAGGAGAGGTTGAACATAATGCAATAGAAAAGTACCGTTTGAAAGGATTGTTCTGGAAAGCAAGGTGCAAGGAACTGTGGTGGCAGCAGCAGGAGGAGTTAGGAATTAAGCAGAAAAGTAACTACATGTCTTAATTCTTCACAGCGATGACAGGGGACTATGATGTGCACAAATTAATGTAATTTATTCATAATCTATTCATAATCCTTCATGGGCATCTCTCCCGATTCATCTAGGCTAGCCCTTCCCATTAATCATGGGAAATAAAGGTGAATTAAAGCAACCCCACTTAAAGAAACTGCAAGAAAATTTGAGGGAAAAATGAATGTTAAGAGCTAAACAAATCCAGAGACTTCATAGCCCCCAAAGAATTTGAAATCGTAACCTAAAATTACAGAATGAAGAGCAACAATTAAGACAATAATCAAGGCACTGGGGGAGTTACATGAATTGTAAGTACAGGATCTCAGATGTGAGACGTTAAAGCCCCACCAGGAAATTGAAGTTTTTCACAGGTGGAAACTTGTTGCGCTAGAGTGACAGCCTCAATGGAAGTAAGCAATGCTTACACAGGGGGACAATCTGTGATGAAGTGCCAGATTTTATCAGAACTAACAAAGTTCTAGGCAGTGATGAGGAGGTGGACATTGAAGACTGGCCACTTCTGGAAGGATGGAGTAAAGCAGTAAATGCATGAAGAGCAAGGGACACTGGATCTCTCCTTGCTCAAGGGAAGAATTTCCAAATATAGAGAACAATTTAGAGGTGTTATGTAGTGGAATTATAAATAACACAATTTTTAAGAGAAAGAGAAAGACAGGCAGATAGATGTAAATATGTATTTGTATATTATGAGTTTAGAGAAATCACCTAGTGGTACCCAATGGGAGGACTGAAGAAATGGGTATGTGATGGTCAGATTTTGATTTCTAAATACATAAAGTGACTGACAGCTCAAGTAGGGCGGGAACAACATGAGATGAGTCTAGAATGTCCTGTGCCATAGAGGAAGGAACCACTCAAAAAGATGATAAGCCATGGTAACAGAACAGAGACTCCACTTGAATAGCTCCTCACTGGTTAAATTGAAGATAATTTCTGAAACCCATTAAATAATTATAGTAATGGCTAATAGCCCATTGAATACAATGGAAAAACACAAGCTCATGAAGATGTATAAATAAAATGGCCTTGAAAGTTTGGGTAGGAATGGGGATTAATTTCCAATTGCCTCCTTACAGAATATGTCTTTATTGTAAAGACAGAGTAATTTGATGATAAGAAATCTAGGAGGTGGTATTACTTCATTCCAATGACCAATGTTGTTATCATCAATAATACAGCAAAACTACATTCTTGAATCTGCTAGGACCCAACAGAAGAAATGCAGAATCATTTCCATACTTTCCCGTAAAAGATGAATAACCTGTCTAGTCAAACAGAACTATCAGATACTCCCAATTCATAGGCCATTCTACAGATGTGACCTACCTGTAATCTTTAAAAGTACAAAGATCATAAAAATCAAGGGACGACAAAAGAACAGTTCCCCATTAAAGAACACTAAGAAGATGTTACAGTTAAACAGAATATTTGACCCCAAACTGGTCTTTCATCACAAAACCAGTATTATTGGGGATGCTATCAACACTTCAATGGGGCCTACGGGATTAATGATAGCAATGGATTAATGTGAATTTATTCACGTTAATTGTTGGGGCTGTACTTAAGAATGCAATTGGCTCTAGAAATTGCTCCCCGTATTTCCCAAAGGGTAAGCCAGCCAGGGCTATGTCATATCTTCCAGATTGTTTCCATGAAGCAAAAATACTTCTAGGGGCCTGTGAGATGGCTCAGTGGGTGAAGGTACTTACTGACAAGCCCGCATCATGAGTTTTGTCTCTGGGACCCACATAGTGGAAAGAGAAAACTGACTCTTGGTCACAGGCTTGGCCACACCCACCTTACCCCACACCCACATGAATACATAAAAGTAATTTTAAATCTTAAAAAAAAAACCTGCCCCCCATTTAAACTCACTCTCTCACAAGTGTGTAGACAGTTGTTGAGAGGGTACATGATCTGCCTTCCCAGAATGGAAGTACACCATGTTTCTTCACATCTCAGCTGAAGGAACTGCTATAGTCCTATTCCTACTTAAATAAGGTCACAGGTTTAAATGTAAAATGGAGTGGGAACATCCAGCCCAGCACTGCTTTGCAGTGTACAGTGGGAAACGCAGACTGAAGAAACCAGGGAAAGACATCCTGTCTCAGCTCCAGAACAGCTCTAGATTTTCTATTTAAAAATAATGTTTGCTTGAGGATTTGATGGGTAGCACTGATTAAGTCTAATATTTTGATGTTTAATGTTCTTCTTCCAAGGTTGCTATGAACTTTGTTTATGATTAGATGGTAAGGTTATTTCAAATATCTATACTTATTGATTATGTAATTTTTATCCTTTAAGATGCTAGTGAATGAAATTTACACACTTTTTAAATGTTAAATACCAAACAATAATAGAACACGGATGGAAAAACTTGCAGTCTGTAGATGATGGTTTTCTTGCTAGTTTTCCACATTTAACAGGTTTTCTGGGATTTTGGCATCCATATCTATGACTAAAATAGGCATTTTTAAACCTTTCTTACACTAACTATTCAATTTTTCTAAAATTACTTCAGTTTTAATCAGTTCAACTGAGGGAACTCTCCAGTTCTCTGTAGACTATCTTACAACTTGATCATTTCTGTTATACTCACTCTACCTTTAAAATCATCTGAACTCGGTATATATATATATATATATATATATATATATATATATATATATACACATATATATATACATATATATATATGTATGTATATATATATATGTATATATATATTTTTTTTTGGTGGGAAGATTTTAAATTATCCATTACATTTTACAATCATAGAACTATTTGTTGCTTGTATACATTTTGATGCCTTTTTTTTTATAACTATCTAGAATTTGACCATTGCCTTCAGTATTGAATCACTTGTGTGAATTTTCAATTCGTTTCTTGCCCTGTAAATCCTTTTTTTTAAAAAAAAATAATATGCAGTTATATATTTTCTCATTTCTAACATTTCTTATTTATATCTTTCATTTTGAACTTTGTTTCTTGGAAATAGGGTCACAGCTACCCTTGAACTCACTATGTACCTACCTGAGGATTGCCTTAAGCGTCTGATTTTCCTGCCTCTGCCACCCTCTCAACTCTAGCACCCCAGTGCTGGGATTATAGATGTGAGGGTCCTGGCTAATTTTATGTCAACTTGACACAAGCCATAGTCATCTGAAAGGAGGAAATCTCAATTGAGAAAATCCCTCTATAAGATATGGTCATAATGCACCTTCTTAATTACTGATTGATGGGAGAAGACACAGCCTATTGTAGGTGGCATCATCATCCCTGGGCAGGTGGTCCTATGTGTAGACTTTTCAAATGACCTGTGCAGATCTTGTTTGGGATCTGAGGACCTGAAAGAATGGGGCAGACTACAGTCTAGTGCTGTAGATATCTTACTTCAGTTTAGTGTACTTTTATACATGAATGTAACGAAGAAATCAATGATTCAAGGAAGGTTGTTTGAGTTCTTAAAAAAAATATGATCAGAAGAAATATGTAATAAACTCCAGTAAGCATATACTAAATATTATTAGAGCAGCCCTTTCCCAGAATGTTCTCAGGACAGGGCAATTTAAAGACAATTGCCTGCCATGTACTATAGATTATGTCTGGGAAAGCAGGAAAGCAAGGCAGAAGGCCATATGCAAATTCAGGGTACACTGATCAGATTGGGTTTTACAGCTATGATCTGACATCCAATGAGAATAAACATTTCTTATAAATTACAATTAAATGTTTAACCCAGGAAGAATGAAATCATGCTCAAGAGCAATATAGAGAACAAAAGACACCTGAGGTAAAAGACCTCAGCCTGGAGACTCTCTCACAGTTCTCTAGGCATCGTCCACCATGTGCCATTCTTCTGACCAAGTTCTGACACTGGGTTCCTCCTTTTCTGGCTTTCTTTTCTGGCATTTAGCTCATTCAGCTTTCCTGGTATAATCATTTGAAACTTCTAATTTCCACTTGCGCTACATCATCATGTTTGATATTTATCATCCCATCTCTTGATCAGTTTAAAACATAGTGTCTTATATACATAAATCAAAAAATATTTGGAGAATACTTAAGAATCATTTAATTAACTAATCGATTGTTCTTAGAAGATATAGTGTCAGTCTCTATGACATATCTAAAATCTGCTTGTAGCATAAATAAAATCAATGTTTGTGATTTTATGTTTCATGAGATAGGTTTCATTTTCAGGCCAAGCGAAGTGCAGCATGCATATAATTCCAGCAGGTAAGAGGTGGAGGCAAGAGAATCAGGAGTTCAGGGATATCCTTGGCTACAAAGTAAGTCAACTTAGGTCAACCTAGGTGGTGTAAGACATTCTCAGGCAAATAAAACCATACTAAAAGTTCTCAGTTGTTGAATACAAAGCTATATGCATTGTATCAAATGTAGTTTCTTGGATGACCTGTTAAAATATTTTCTTGACTAAAGGATGTTGAAATTTCCTACTTATAGAACACTTAGGATATTTTTTTTCCTGACAGTTCTACCAAATACATGTAAACACATATATACTATAGTATTATACTGTATATTCTTATAATTTTAAATGCATACATGCTTAAAGTTTTCAAATTTTCTTGGTGAGACATACCTCATATAATTTTATGACTCTGAAGAGAGAGCAAGCAATGTCATAGTGTCCTGAGTAAACTGTATTTGCATGTGTGTACCACAGAAAGACCCTTTGAGTTCCTAGGCTGAGCTAGTACTTTGAAACAAAATACTTGCATTATAAAATGAATGTCTATAAAAAAATTTATTCAAAAGTATCTTCACTGGAACCCAGAAGTATTTACTATAACCCCGAATAAACTGTATTCTACTAAAATGTAGATTTATTAATAAATGGATTTGTTATATACATTTGTACCTTGTAATATATGAGATATTTTATATCAACAAACAATTTTACGGATTTTTACAAATGAAGAAGGGTACTACTTCAATTACAGATGTTAATCAAGTAAATTCTTTGAAAACATGATTCTCCTGAGCTGAGTATGTTGTCTTTAATCCTAGCACTCCTGAAGTAGCAGCAGGCAGAGCTCCATGAGTTCGAGGCCAACCTAATCTACAAAGAGTGTTTCAGGACAGCCAGGGATGTTTTACACACACACACACACACACACACACACACACACACACACACACACACACACACAAAACCCCCGTCTTGAAAAAAAAAAACTAAAACAAAAAAACAATACAACAAAAAAACCAAAACAAAATAATAACAAATAACTACTGTATGATATTTAGTTAAAAATTATCATGCAATATAATATGAGTATCCTTTTTATATAAATCTAACATGAACTTGTTTTGATTGAAAAAAATTAACCTCTGTCATAATAACACATCTGGTCTATACCTCCCAACAAGCTTTTAAAAACATACTGGGTTTTATCACAAATATTAGGAAAAGTGTCACCTGTGGTTTTCAATTATCACATCAACTTGTATGAACCCTATTGTAGCTTATCCTTCTGTTCCCCCTATTCACAGAGCTCACTTGTTCAAGCTAGTTTTATCCAGATGTGAAGAGTACCTTTACATCTCAGGACAAAGTGGCAATAAGTGAACCTTTGAGGCAACTACTTAGGATTTACATACTCTTCCTTCCTCTCCCTCATAACTGAATTAACGTTTCCAAAAGCATGTGACAATATTTAAATAAACTCCAACTTCTCGCAAAGGAATTTATGTCAAAGGTCACAGAGGGTAAGATTCCATAGGCGGTAAGGTAAGGGGACACAGAAGGAGTAACATCCATTATGTGTCTTTTATGTTCAAGGTCATCCCATCTCTTTGAAGCCTCTCCTAAGCTTCTGAAGTAAGAGATACAGGGCACTGACCGGGAATCACACAGCTCATTAACAGAGGGCCTGTTGTGGGCTGTAAGTCTGATTTCCCACTACATTTACAAGGATTTGTGTCTCTAGCTTACTCAAAACTTCCTGTGGCCTCAGCATCACAAGCTGTCTATGAGCTCCTGAGTATCATAGGAGTTTGAAAATCATCCCACGACCTTCCAGGTGTCAGCAATGACCTTGGGGGTATTTGGTCTGACTGTATAATCAGCCCAAGAGTGGGTAGCAGATCATACTAAGGGCATCAGGTAAGGTTGGTGATAACATTCTCCCCTGTAAACAATTTAAGGTCAATACCTGCTTTTCTGAAAGCACATGCCAGCCAGCTCTATTGGTTTTTGGTTCATCAGTCCTACACCCTGCCAAAACCCAGCATTTAATGCAAAAGCTGGAGGATGCTGGATTCCTGGTAGCTCCTGGACCAGAGCAGACCATGCAGTTTGGCTCTGATTTCAAACATCTATAATCTTTTCTCTTGCTCCCTTTGCTCAATATAGGAGAGAGGCTATCAGCCAATTTCCCCACCGTTTATAGCAAATCCCAAAGCTCCTTCATTTCCAGCTGCTCAGCTGCCTGGGCAGACTGTATTACTAAATTATTGTATCTTCTTGGTACAGTGCCTGATCTATCTTGGCATGCGTTTTGCTTTGAAAGAAGCTCCTGTTGCAGCAGAGGAAGCTAGCTGCTCTCGCTCTCCCACGCGCCTTTCCTCTGGTACCCTCAACCACTAACCTCTTTGTTGCTCCTGTATAAGCCAAGCTCCTAGGGGCAGTTTCTCATCTATGGCTGTCCCCCTAGGGGTTAGACATTTCAAAGGATGCTCTGTGCTAGGAGTGTTTCCCACAGCTAGAGAGAGCCAGATGGGTAAGTGGCCTACAGTGGAGAACTGCATTTGGAACCAAGAGATTTTGTTTCTCCCTCGCCAAAATGTATTTCTTTGTAATGCTGCAGTCAGTCCAGCCTTGAATGGTCCCCAACAGAAGACACTGCACTGAGGGAGGACAGGAAAAGAGCCCTTTTACTTAAATCTGTTGTTTTCAAAAGTATTGGCTCTTTGGTTTAACTTATTTTAAAAACTTTCTATTTTTATCCTATGCCAACTGGTTATGAATGCTGAGAGAGAGAGAGAGGGAGAGAGAGAGAGAGAGAGAGAGAGAGAGAGAGAGAGAGAGAGAGAGAGAGAGAGAGAGAAGCACAATAAAGCAGAAGCTGCGAAGGCAAGCTGCTCTGAACCCGTCTTGGCGTCCTAGTGTCATTTTTTCCCACTATCTCTGCTGGTCAGAGACGTGTGGGTGCATGGCAATTTTA